>JAUCBJ010006838.1:0-25252 GCA_032718475.1 Nemertoderma westbladi | reverse complement strand
GCCCCCGGCTGTGTTGACCGCGCCCACGCCGACCCTGGCTGCGTTGACCGCGCCCATGCTGCCCCCGGCTGCGTCAACCACGCCCTCGCCACTCCCGGCTGCGCTGACCGCGCCCACGCCGCCCCCGGCTTCGTTGACCGCGCCCACGCCACCCCCGGCTGCGTCGACCGCGCCCACTCCGCCCCCGGCTGCGTTGACCAAAGTTAGCCAAAGTAGAAGAAGATGATAAAAAACTTGTAATAGACATAGCTAACTCGATAAACATCGACTTGTTTCCTTCTGAAATTTCAACCAGACGTGTGGGGAAGGTAAAGGACAACGGCACTCGGCCTCTTGTAGTCACATTGCCTCAAGATAAGAGGGCTGTCCTACTTCGGAAGGCTCGCGACCTACGCCAAACTCAGTGCTACAACAATATGTACCTCTCGCCTGACTACACCCCCGCCGAATCTAAACTACAATACCAGCTAAGGGAAGAGCGCCGGAGACTACAGACTTCCCAACCAAACAAACACTGGATTATATCACGGGGCAAAGTAATCGAAGCATCACGGCTGAACCCACATTCGGTGGAACCTACTGATAGCAACGCGCTCCCATTCGACCAGTCTATGGGCTCTGCCGCTCACGGACCTCGGACCATCTATAGATCAGACCGCGCCGCTCAGCCAACCTTAAACCATTTATCCCTGACTCGGTGTGTTGCTATTGATTGACTTGGGGCCACGCCGACGCCACCCCCGCTTGCGTTGACCGCGCCCACATCGCCCCCAGCTGCGTTGACCATGCCCACTCCGCCACCGGCTGCGTTGACCGCGCCCATGCCGCCCCCGGTTGCATTGACCACGCCCACGCCGCCCCTGGCTGCGTTGACCGCGCCCACGCCGCCCCCGGCTGCGTTGACCGCGCCCACGCCGCCCCCGGCTGCATTGACCGCCCCCACGCCGCCCCCGGCTGCGTTGACCATGCCCACGCCGACCCCGGCTGCGTTGACCGCGCCCATGCTGCCCCCGGCTGCGTCGACCACGCCCTCACCACTCCCGGCTGCGCTGACCGCGCCCACGCTGCCCCCAGCTGCGTTGACCATGCCCACGCCGCCCCTGGCTGCGTTGACCGCACCCACGCCGCCCCCGGCTGCGTTGACCGCGCCCACGCCGCCCCCGGCTGCGTTGACTGCGCCCACGCCGACCCCGGCTGCGTTGACCGCGCCCATGCCACCCCTGGCTGCGTCGACCACGCCCTCGCCACTCCCGGCTGCGCTGACCGCGCCCACGCCGCCCCCGGCTGCATTGACCGCGCCCACGCCGCCCCCGGCTGTGTTGACCGCGCCCACGCCGACCCTGGCTGCGTTGACCGCGCCCATGCTGCCCCCGGCTGCGTCAACCACGCCCTCGCCACTCCCGGCTGCGCTGACCGCGCCCACGCCGCCCCCGGCTGCGTTGACCGCGCCCACGCCGCCCCCGGCTGCGTCGACCGCGCCCACTCCGCCCCCGGCTGCGTTGACCGCGCCCACGCCGCCCCCAGATGTGACTACCGCGGCCCGGAGCTGCATCGGCCGCGTCAACAGCAACATTCCTAATAAAGGACTGTCTACTAGGCTATGCTTAATGAATCCAAGATCAGTCCGAAATAAAAGCGCCGAAATCGTCGAATATCTAACCACAAATAGCGTTGATGTTTGTGTTCTTACTGAAACTTGGCTGAGAACGGATGACGATGCAGTAAAGAGGCTATGTTCCCCTGATGGATACCAAATGATCGATTTTCCACGTGTAAGAAACCATGCCAGTGGAACAGGCATTATCTTACGAGGTACCTATAAAATTGAACAACTTAATGGTGGAGAGAAACGTTCATTCGAATACTCAGTTTGGCAACTTCAACAATCACAAATTCATATCTTGTTAATAATCATTTATCGCCCCCCTTACAGCACAAACCACCCGACTACTTGTTCTATGTTCTTTGAGGATTTTCCATTGTTTATCGAATGCTACATAGCTCGACAAGAGCGTCTATTGATCCTAGGTGACTTCAACATTCATGTGAACAATCAAACGGATACAAATTCCCTTAAGTTCATTGACCTTATAGAGTGTATGGGATTAGAACAGCATGTTCATTGGCCAACCCACGAGTCAGGTAACACATTGGATCTCATTTTCACACGGAACTGCCACGAGTTAAACATCACGGTTGACGAACCCTCCTATTTTATATCCGACCATGCAGTTGTTAGTTGCTGTATTGATATCCCAAAACCATCTGCAAACTTAACCAATGTTCAATATCGAAATATCGGAAAAATTAACTTGAACAATTTCAAACACGATATAACAACATCGGTACTATGTCAGCCTAGTTTCGACGATCTATCAATTGTAAATAAATCTGAACTTTATAATTTTACAATTTCGAAACTGATTGATAAACACGCCCCTTTAAAATCGAAAGCAACTAGACTACGAGATGGGAACAAGTGGTTCAGCCCTGAGGCGCGCCGCCTAAAACAACAGCGTCGTAAAGCAGAAAAAAGGTGGTGTAAAACTGGTAAAATAGAAGATAAAGTTAAGTTTAAAGAAATTCGAAACATATACGCAAAAAAACTAACAACTGATCGCCAGGAATACTATCGTGGATTAATCGGCGCATGCTCAGGTGACCAAAAGAAGCAATTTAATGTAATAAAATCATTATCTAAGCAAAATCAAGTGATTAAATACCCACAACATAATAATGCTCTAGAACTTGCCAACAATTTCGCAGATTACTTCGCTTCCAAGATTAAACTCATACGTGCTGAACTGGATAACGCAGCAGCTGCAATTGACGACGGAGACGTCATTGGAAACGACCATGTAGTAATCCCAGATGACACGTCAGCATCCTTATGTAATTTTAACACTCTGTCTGCAGAAGAAGTTACGAAACTGGTCAATACTGCACCGAATAAACAATGTCCACAGGATCCCCTACCGACGCAGTTACTGAAGTCTTGTCTACCGGCTCTCATTCGGCCTATTACTACCATAGTCAATCAATCACTGGAGACTGGAGTGGTCCCGCCACTGTGGAAAATTGGGACAATTGCACCAATACCGAAAAAACCTTCCTCAGATCGGTCAACAAATGCAATTAAAACTGTTAAAAACAAGAACTTTTGCCCAGTTAGTGGCATAGCTTTTATCTCAAAGATAACTGAGAGGGCAGTAATAGCTCAAGTTCAGCCACACATTGACACCTATTACCAATTGCCAATATTTCAATCGGCGTATAGGAAACATCGTAGTACCGAAACGGCCCTCGTCAAAGTCCAATCCGATATTCTCCGAAACATGGATAACAAACAAATAACTTTACTTGTGTTACTTGACCTCAGCGCCGCTTTCGATACTGTAGATCACACTCGACTGATGAATGTCCTTCGAAATCGCCTTCATATCTGCGGCACCTGTCTCAAATGGTTCCAGTCCTTCCTATCTGGCCGAGTCCAACGAGTAGCCACGTTAGGGGCCACATCCGACAATCAGCTACTGGAATATGGTTTCCCTCAAGGATCATGCTTATCATGCACACTTTTCCCCAACTACAGTGCTGGCCTCTTGGAGGTAATACAGCACCATTTACCATTGGCTGGCCACGGTTTTGCTGATGACCATCAGGTCTACTGCTCCTTCCAACCATTAACATCGTCTAACGAAAGAGCAGCCATTGAGTCCATGGAAGCCTGCATCGCGGAGATGTGCAGCTGGTTATTAAAACATCGGCTCAAGCTAAACGACGACAAGACTGAATTTATCTTGCTCGGATCGAAATCTCAATTGAGTAAGCTGTCCTCAATCTCAATTCGCGTTGGAAATTTTGATATCGAACCGGTTAAATCGGTCAGAAACCTTGGAGCCTGGTTCGACTCCGAGATGAGAATGAATAAATTTATATCTAAAACATGCAGCGCCGCATACTACTACCTGCACAACATTCGCTCAATTCGGAAATATCTCGACACTAAGGCTGCAGAAACAATTATACATGCTCTCGTGACTAGCCGCATAGACTACTGTAACGCCCTTCTCTATGGAGTCCCAAGCTACCAATTACAGAAACTCCAACGTGTACAAAACACAGCTGCTAGGTTGCTTACAGGTGTACACAAATACGACCATATATCGCCGACGTTGAAATCCCTCCACTGGCTGCCTGTGCGCAAACGTGTAGAATTTAAAATACTGCTGATGACGCACAAGGCCTTGGTCGGCCACGCTCCCAAATATATAATCGAAATGCTCCATAAAGTTAGTCGCGATCGCCTCCAAACTAGAAGTTGTGGCACAGTAAGTCTCGTCGAACCACGGTTCCAGTGCTACACTCTCGGGTGGCGGGCGTTCGAGGTATGCGCGCCCCGGCTGTGGAACAAACTACCGGCTTCGCTACGTGATATCCAGTCTACGGCATCATTCAAAGGAAAACTAAAGACTCACCTGTTCACCCACCCACCTATAAAATAGACTCATTTTTAGCCGATCGTTTTTAAAAAACTTTGTTTTTACTTTTCTTAATTATGTACTCTACGCGGTTTTCTTTTTATTTAAATTGACTAACCTAACTCTGATTAGCACCATAGAATACTACCGGTAATGTTGGCGCTATACAAATGATTAAATATTATTATTATTATTATTTAAGCAAGAGTCATTGATAATATTGATACTAAAACCACAACCGGCACTTTGTAGTGAGACCCTCATTCCATGGGCTCCACCATGACTATCTACAAACTGTTAGTTATTGTAGGTTAGGTTGTCAGTGGGTTGCAGAAGGTTGATTTTCTGACCAGAATAATGAAGATTATCATAAACAATAATTGAAAGAATTAAGAAGATAATGTGGTGGAATGTTATGAACTATGTTTAGCATATTAATATTGGATTCTATTTTAGTGACACTAACATACTGCAATAAAGAGCCTACCGGTACAACTAAGATACTTTCACTTTCACCCTACCGGTATCACAACAATAAATCTGTATTCTTCTTTATCCGAATATATCTTGGTATTATTAATTGTTTTGCATTCGTAATATTTATCTTATTTTATTATATTACATATCGCTTCCCATTACACTGGTGACCCGGACTCGGACCCACCTCCGGATCCCACCCTTCTGTCCACAGTGATGTAGATTTGTATTATCACATTATTAGGTATAGAAAGTAGGCCATGGCCACTTCTAGATATGATGTCAGATATACTACAGTACTGATATTCAGTAAATATATGTGGACAGCTTGGCAGTCTGTAGCCTATTATCATGGTTGTTCTTACAATACCGATACCGGTATTATAGTTGTATACACTTGGTCTACAACACACAGCAACCTGGTATTCGGTTCCACCAGTTGGAGGCATATTTCTCCATGGAAAAAACTATCGAGGAGGATCGGATGAACCTACTGTTTACTCAGTTGCCAACACAGCAGGCTGCCATAATTTCTTCTTCAGATATCAAAACCTACGACGAGGCGAAGGAGTTACAGAAAAACTCACTCGGTGAATCGAAATTTGAACTGATTCGAAAGTCCATCACTTCTTTTACACTTCAGGAAGGAGAACACCCATCATCTGCCATCCAACGAATTAAATTATTAGCCAATGCTGCTGATATACCAGAGAGGAGTGAACAGGAAATAATTGCACGCCTCATTGAGGCGATGCCTACTGAATCAGCTCGATCCACTCTTGCTACCCAGGCCGGAAATCGACTGGATGACTTCCTCAAAATTGCTGATACAGTTGTTGCAGCAACAGCAATGCACCCTCTACCTTCCTACCCAATGAATGTTCTGCAACATTACCATCACGAGTCTAAAGGAATCCACAGTGATTAACGGGATCGACAGACGTCCCGCCGTTTTTCCCACAATCCATCACCGCCTCGTGATTGCTACCAACCTCATGGAGACAATCCGGAACATCCGTACATACCACACACCCTGACACCCTACTCCACCAACCAATGCCCCAAAGTGTGCTGGTCTCATATCTTTTCGGTTCCCGGGTGAAACAATGCACCCATTGGGGCCAATTTCCGAAGACCAGCGGCCCCATAACCCTCGGATATTCTCTCGTGAACCTTCGAGAGAACTGTCTCCCAACTCCTCCCCACAGCCGGGAAGCTAGAAACCCCTCTGGTGAATGCGGTTACACCAGAGGGGGTTAAAAACTATTCACAGCATATTGAAACCCAGATCAACATCAAAATCATGGATTTTCTAGTAGATACTGGGGCAACTGTTAGTGTTTTACCACTCTGAATGTGTTCCAATATATATTCATTTACGCATACACTTAGAGCAGCTGACGGTCACCTTATTCCTCCCCTTGGTTACAAATATGCATTTTCTACCATTGATTTGTTGTCACAGAAGTTATCCACCCAATCCTAGGTGCAGATTTTCTTGGACTTCATAACTTGCTGGTCGATTGTGCAAACTCACAAATCTTAGATTCAATAACTGGTCTCTCCACCAATCTGTTACAAGTCCCAAGCGATGTAAAACTCCTCGGTTTTGAGAGTTTTCTAGTAATCCCACTACTACTATTACTACTAGGATCGGCATGCTGCATTGCAGCTGCATTTTTAAGAATGCTGTGCCGGCTTATCGACAAAATTGCGCCACCACAACTCCCTATCACCCATGACATTTGCTAGATCATCCGCATCTTCAAGGCCAGTGTCCTTTAAGATGCGTCTCAAGAAAGTCATGGGCTGTCCACCATGCTTATTCACTCCATGAGGCTGCCAAAGTACAAGATTATGCACTGGCTGGTCCTCACGGCGAAAGCAATTTCCTGCAAAGCGGAGGCGATTTTGTTCTAGTGTCAAGCTTGGGGGAACCGGGACTTTGGAAAGCTATGGACTCATAGTGGACCCAGTGGTCACAAGTCCCAGATAGACCATATCCTGTTTCGTAGGAAATACAGGAGCTCTATACAAGACTGTAATGCATTTACAGTACGACCCTTCTCCAGTGATCTCCGCCTTATTGTGGCCAAGGTAAGACTTAGTCTGCGTGCTAGCAGAACAACGATATCTGCCTTGCCGCGGCATGACTGGTCCTCTCTGTTGCAACAGCCAAGTGTGAGATCCAGCTTCACACTACAGCTGAGCAACAGGTGAGGTTCTTGCCTCTGAGGCGGCAGATCACTGTGAGGGCTATACTGCCTTCACAGAGGCAGTTAAGTTAGCAGCTGCAGAAACAGTTCCTGAATACCCTCGAAACAGGAAACGCGCCCCCTGGACTGACAACAAAATTCAGAAGTGGAGAAATGACCTCTACAAGGCGCAGAAAGAGTTCGGACTCAAACAGACTACAGCGGCCAAGAATGCAGTTAACGCTGCATCTAGGTCCCTGAACAGGCAGTACTATGTTAATTTGCAGGAGCTAATAAACCAACAGGTTGATGCCATCAATGATGCTGACGACAGCAGGCAATCATCCCAGGCATGGAGATCGATCAACTTGCTTGCTGGTCGAAAAAGCAACCCAACCACCAAGGTTAAGGCTGAATCACCAGCCGATCGCCTCAATGGTTGGAAGGCCCACTTTGAAAAGCTCCTCAATAATGACAGGGTATTGCCGGATAACTTTATAGAAGTAAAAGTGTCTGAGTCTGTACTCCCAGATATTCCCATTGGTGATATCTCTTTGCAGAAGTGAAGGCTGCTGCAAAGACCATTAAGACCAATCGTGCCAGTGGAGTAGATGGTGTTTAAAGCTCATCTATCCCATCATATTAGACATGTGCCGTACAACAAGAGTCCCACAAGAAATGAAAACAAATAAGTTGGTGCCAGTTCCCAAGAAGGGCAACCTAACACTCTATGGTTCTTTTCGGGGAATAATTCTGAAACAAACCCAGTTGGGAATCTGAAATTTTCCTAAAAATCTATTGTCTTCCTAGTAGTGAAAACCGTTTTCAAAAATATTGCGTAGTTTTCTAGTTATTGCACCATTTTTTAACCCTACTTTTGGCACTTTTTTTGAGACGTTTTTTGAAAATTACATTTCATTAAATATGAATTGTAACATCTCTATTTTTGATTTACACCGGTTTTTTGGTGTTAGCAATTGGATGGAATTCATATAAATTGATTTAGAAGTTTCAAACTTGCGTTTATCGGCGGGTACCAAATTTTGGTGCCAGCACCAAATTTTGAAATATGTCAATTTTGAAAATTGATTGTTTGAAAGTTGTTTTTTACGCAATTGGGGCTTTTTGGGGTTCTCGTTTCGATGAAATATATACGATTTCACCAAGCGTATCAAACTTGTATTTTTCGGTGCTGTGTGCAATTTTTGGTGCTAGCACGAAATTTTGAAAATCCATTCAATAGATAAAATTGCTTGTGACATTTTATTTCTTGCGTTTTAGAGGTTTATGGCTGTTCTGAATTCAATGGAAAATATAATTATCGAACTAGACATCTCAAACTTGTATTTTTCGGAAGTGGGTGCAAAATTTGGTGACAGCACCAAATTTTGAAAATCATCAAATATATCAATTGATTGTGTCACCTTGTTTCTTGCGTTATAGGGGTTTGTGAGAGTTCTGAATTCGATGGAATCAGTAAAAATTTCATATGAGTTTTCAAACTTGTATTTTTCGCCGGTGGGTGAAAATTGTTGCGCCAGCACCAAATTTTGGAAAATAAGCAAATTGATCAGTAGATTGTATCATCTTGTTTCTTGCGTTATACGGGTTTATGAGGGTCCTGAATCCGATGGAATCAATAAAAACAGCACTGGACATCGCAAACTTGTACTTTTTGGTGATGGGTACGAAATTTGGTGCTAGCACCAAAATTTGCCAAATTACGCCGAAAAATACAAGTATCAAAGATCTGGCATATTAGAAATGAATTCCATTAGAATCAGCGCCCTAGAAAACCTTGAAATGTGAATTTATAGCATCGTATAAGTGAATTAAAAATTTTGTGTTCTGACTGAAAAGTGCTGGTTACTTGTTTTTTTTCATTTTTTTCCTACGCAGAGGACTAAACAGCCATTTATAGTAATCATATCATTTTTAAATATTTTCCAATGTATTTTGCGCCCCAGAAAACCTGTATTGTAAAACAATTAGCCGAAAATTGTAACTTTCAAATTTTGTGAAAATTGTGCACTACTTGTAATTTTGGTGCTGCAATATAACCACCCCAGTACATTTTTTCGAAAATTTACATTTTTTCGGTCGGATCCAGACTACTGATACCTACGTACAAACAAAAAATCAGACGTTTTCGTAAAAATTTGTAGATTTTAGAGGGGGGGGGGGGGGGGGGTGTCAATATGACCCCCTCCCGGTATTTGTACAAAATTTTATAGCCCGGTACTAATAGGGTTAACTATTGGAGTAATTCAACCCTCAAAATCAGAATGGTCGTCTCCCCTACATATGGTAACTAAAAAAGACAATACATACCGACCTTGTGACTATAGATGGTTAAATGCTATAACATAGTCTTTAGTAACAGTCTTTAGTAAGATTGACTTTGTCAAAGTGTATCTTTGCTGTCTCCTCCCTCGACTTCCTCGGGTTCCATATTAATCAAGATAGGATCTCCCCATCTCCAGCAAACGTGTCAATGACCTCACCAACTTACCTGTTCCTACCTCTTAGTGACAATAACATACTGCAATAAAGAGCCTACCGGTACAACTAAGATACTTTCACTTTCACCCTACCGGTATCACAACAATAAATCTGTATTCTTCTTTATCCGAATATATCTTGGTATTATTCATTATTTTGCATTCGTAATATTTATCTTATTTTATATACGCTGAACATATCGCTTGCCATTACAATAACAAGTTCGTTTTCTAACCGAAACATTTTAAACAGCTTTTACTTTACGAATTATTTTTGATTATTTTTGTGAGCGGATTCAATTCCGCCGCTTTACCCTCATAAGATGGGAAGTGGCACCTTTTCAGCAATATGTTGGAGATACGAGATTGGCAATAACCAATCTCGTATCACAACCAACACTGGGGAGAACACAAACCCCAAAGCCACACAAAGGGAGGTTAGAGGTCAATCCACCTCGAAAGGAGAAACAACCAGCTGGGGCCAACAGGGGGGGGGGGGGGGGGGGGGAGAGAAACACTCCCAGAGAGAGTGCGAGGCGTGAAGTAGATTATTAGCCAATGGGGGCGGAGGAAGAGCATCCACTAGTTGAAGGCCACAGCAGTGTAGGAGTAATTATACATATATCAGTTATTGCTTTCAGTGCAGACGGGCGATATTGTTCCACCGTCACCGTCGCCATTATCTACTTACTACTGCTGTACTTCAGTTATTGCTTACCGGTTACTCAATTTTATTATATCAGACCGTCGGACAACAACACCAACTCAATCCAATTTTATCTAACGGCCTCGGCCAAACAGTAACATCCCAGCCTGCGGTGACGAGTAGGAACAACAACCCGGTCGGGATCCCTTGATCCCGTCACAATTTTCGCCTGATCGCAAATGATTTTGGTGAATTGCGAAAATTTTAGAAACGCGACAACAGTTTCTAACCGTAAAACCAATAACACTCTGCTGGACTGGACAGGCTGTACAAGATAGAAGTAGCGCCCAGACGGATATACATACAGTAGTATAGGTCTAATAATATAAAATACATTGGAAAGATAATATGTCTTCACAAATGGAAACCTAATGCTTTAGTATTTTAGTTATCTCTGTCTCAACTGCTTCTGTTCTACTACAATGATTAGTATAAATTAATAATTGTTATTAGACCGTGAATTGGAAGCAGTCAGTTTGGCTCCAAATCAATCAATAACCATTAATGGCCTTCTATATCTGATACAAGATTACATCACTGTGCTTATTGGAGCAAAGTTGAAATACTAGCTAGTTAGACATATCAGATTTTGCTCGCAGTAATAGAATCATTGATGCAATCAATAAGCCGTATTGAAATATGAACGCAAACCATCTGGAATAACAGTTTACTGAAGAAACTGACTTATACAGTAAGTGGAACGTTATTGCTTTGGTTGTGGGGAACGAGTGTACAATAATTATGATAGTCTTTGTAAATCGGATAACCAATAGGGATAAAACCATAGGGACGTTATAGAATCGCAACCAAACCCAAAATCAATAAATATCTCTGAAGATTAAAGCATAGTAAATAGGAAGGAAATTGAGCAGCAATAGAACCCTCTTTTTTTCGTCATAATTATAATCGTTGAATTTATAATTTTCAGTGAATAAACTCATTCCTTTGAAATATTATCTATAAACAATAATACTTGAACAAAGCTATACATGATTTTATAATATTAAGAATTGATGAATATTCCCTAATTAGAAAATTTTCAAAACAAGATTTGATATATTTTCAAAATTTTTATGAAATTTTTTTCAAACAAAAATTGACTTCTAATTTTCAAAATCTTTAAATTTTCCAAATCAAGATTGGATGAATTTTGATAATTTGGTGCCCAATAAATTGGCAGCATTCCCGAAAAATACAAGTTTGGAATTTCAATACTAACAGCTAGCGGCATGCCGCATTGCATCTGCATTTTATATATTTCCATATTATTAAGAATGCTGTGGTTGCTTTTTTGCTTTGGTCCTCACCGTGAAAGCAATATCCTACAAAGCTGAGGCGACTAAGTTCAAGTGTCAACCTATGGGATAGTATAGATATTGACTGGAGATGTGTTAATTGTATCATTCTTGTATAAATGCTATCCAGAAGGTTATATTGGAGAATTTCGATACATGAAAAATATCGAGAGTAAAAATAACTCTAGTAAAAACATCGATTGTTGAAAAATATTGATAATTTCGAGAGTTCAAAAAATATCGAGAGTAAAAATATCTAGAGAAAAAATATTTAGAGTAAAAATATCGAGAATAAAAATATCTAGAGAAAAAATATTTAGAGTAAAAATATCTAGAATTAAAAAATATCGATAATTTCGAGAGTTCAAAAAATATCGAGAGTGAAAATAATCTGAGTGCTGAAAAAAACATCGAGAGTAAAAATGTCGAGTGTTGAAAAATAACAAGAGTAAAAATATCGAGTGTTGAAAAATATCGAGAGTAAAAATATCGAGAGTAAAAATATCGAGAGTAAAAATATCGAGAGTAAAAATATCGAGAGTAAAAATATCGAGAGTAAAAATATCGAGAGTAAAAATATCGAGAGTAAAAATATCGAGAGTAAAAATATCGAGAGTTGAAAAATATTGAGAGTAAAAATATCGAGAGTAAAAATATCGAGTGTTGAAAAATTTCGGGAGTAAAAATATCGAGTGTTGAAAAATATTGAGAGTAAAAATATCGAGTGTTGAAAAATTTCGGGAGTAAAAATATAGAGTGTTGAAAAATATCGAGAGTAAAAATATCGAGAGTAAAAATATCGAGAGTAAAAATATCGAGAGTAAAAATATCGAGAGTAAAAATATCGAGAGTAAAAATATCGAGAGTAAAAATATCGAGAGTAAAAATATCGAGAGTAAAAATATCGAGAGTAAAAATATCGAGAGTAAAAATATCGAGAGTTTATGTTGTTGTTATAATCCTCCATTTATATTGACACAATGATAATAAAATATGCATAACTTTACATGCTATGTCCTACGTACCGGTAACTCACTTAGTACATTAGTGGGCGGAGGAATGCTCTATAAGCATACTCCGTGTACGTTACCACTGACTACTGCAGCCTGTCCAAGGGTTCAGATCAGGCAGTCTGATAGTTGATCCTCTGGGGCGAGCCATATATCGGCGATGTGCTTTTATACATCGTAGTCATTGTGCATAATACGACACCCCCTTTCGAGCTCGTTGCAACCCATATGTAGCACCGAGCTTAGTGCGAACTAAAACCGATGTGAATTCTGGGTCTATCAGTTTGTACTCATAGTTTGGGTTTGACCCGTCTCGTATACTTTTTGTTCGGATATAGACACTACGCGCCTACTAAGTTTCCCATTTAAGTGGAGCCTTGTTCACCAGAAAAGTGTGAAAAGTTTTATGAATATAACTTGTGAGGGGCCGCGCTGTAGATCCGGGTTGGGATTTCGTACGTATTGTGGCCACGCCTGGTGTTGAGCCAAATCTGTCCGGAATTTTCCGATTTCGATCCGGATAGCGATTCCGAATTTCGGTTGGGCCAGGTACAGATTCAGGGCCCGGTGTCCGAGAACGATTTCCGTATCTTGGACCCCCCTCAGCTTCGGTAACCGAGGGGTCTCGCCGGGAATGTGATGATAGCTCGGGTGAACTATCCGGAGGGGGCGGTGAAGCTGGGTTTGGATTTTCGGATGACGTGTCCGGAATAATTAGTCTCCTATTCCGGATGAGAACGCGTCCGGATGGTGTCCGGATGGAAAACTTGCGGTTCTCACCTGCCTCCGCGACTATTCCGCGCCGATCCCATCGCCGTGTCTTTTGGTTCTGAATAAGTATGGGGGTTCCAACAGTTATTTCAGGCAGGCTACGAGAGCGTCGGTTGTATCTTGCAATGCGTTTATTTCGGACACTTGGCGATGTCTCGTCTAGAAGTGTCCGGGTTTGTTGGACACAAAGACCACAATCTGTGTAGTTGCACGGACACCGTTGTATGATACAGCAGCATCGAACCTCCCAATAGTTTCCAGAGGTAAACCATCGGCAGCCAGGAGATTTAAATACGCGGTTGTACGAAGATTGCACCGTTTACCCCCGAGTTGTGCGAATAGTTTCCCGCTAAGAAGAGTAGCACAGGCGCCGCTGTCAGGAAGCGCACGATGTACCTTACCGAGGGACTCGTCCAAGTTTGTGTCCTCGATGGTGATTGAAATGTACGACAGTTTACAAATCGCGTCGTCCCCATTGTCGCTGGAAGACGAGGTTGCGGCAATAATGGTTGAAACGCGTCCGTTTCGTCCGCTAGGTTTAGAAGAGGAGGACCGGCACAACTTTTTATAGTGGCCCAATCGCCCACAGTTGAGACATGTGGCAGACCGGGCTGGGCAATTATCTTTATTAGAGTGCGGTTTACCACCGCAATTGCGGCATTTATCCGAAGTGGAATTGGGGGAGAAAGTTTTATTCGACTTTGACTCCGAGTTTGGGGGTCGACCCACTGAGTTGCTCCTGGACTGTTTATAGTTTGAAACCTTAGAGACAGGAGGTTTGACGGAAGCGAGAACGGATTCATTGCGTTCGCTATTTTCCATGGCCTGACAGATACGCACGCAATCGTCCAGGCCGGGTGCCGGAAGAATCTTCAGCAACTCGGAGCGAGTTTCGGGATGACGGAGGCCGACCAGAATCTGAGTAACCATCTGGGTTTCACGGCAATGCCCACATATCTCCGCGTTGTCAGCAAGATCGTCCAACGCAACCCGGAAGGAATCGAATGTTTCCCGTGGTTGCTGTTTCCGTTCACGGAAACGTATTGCGTCTACAGCAACTGATCGCTTGTTGCGTAGATGCTGTAGGAGTCTGTCGAGAATTACCTCAGTTGATATCGTAATGTCATCGACATCAATGCGCAGTGACACTCTAATAAGGTCCTGTAACTGTGAACCGAGAGCTGTCACTAAAGTGTACACCTGGACCGATCGATCGAAACACTCCAGTTGTTCGCGCAAGGCAAAAACTCGCCAGTGTTGTCTCCAACGCCGGAAACGGACATAATCGACATCGCCGTCGATTTTTTCCAAAACCGATGTGTCCGGAACCCTTCGGCGTGGGGTAGACAATGGTGGAACCGGTACTGGTGTACCGGTACCGGTCCCGGTAGGCCCGTCGGTACCGGTAAGCGGAGGTGGCGGTGATGTCGCGGAAGGTAACGCCGTAGGTTTAATCGCCGTCATAAAGGCGTCCATTTTCTCTGCCATATCAGCAGAAAAATAACGCAACATATTGTCGAGGCGCTCCGTCATACGGGCCTCGGTGTCCGAAATCTGGTTAGTGATGGCTGACTCGATTTCGGCGGATATAGTCGGTAGATCGTCGTCATCCGTGGCGGTTGGTTTCTTCCGGGGCGGCATCTTTGGCCTATTAATGTTATTTATCGTCTATGGTTTTACCGCACGTCCCATTTAGACGATCCTACACACTGCGCCATATGTTGTTGTTATAATCCTCCATTTATATTGACACAACGATAATAAAATATGCATAACTTTACATGCTATGTCCTACGTACCGGTAACTCACTTAGTACATTAGTGGGCGGAGGAATGCTCTATAAGCATACTCCGTGTACGTTACCACTGACTACTGCAGCCTGTCCAAGGGTTCAGATCAGGCAGTCTGATAGTTGATCCTCTGGGGCGAGCCATATATCCGCGATGTGCTTTTATACATCGTAGTCATTGTGCATAATACGACAAGGTATATACTAACAAACCCCAGCTAGTGCAACAAACGGCAATTGAAATTATAGATTAACTATTGGCAAAAATAGGTCCTACTAGTACTACAAAATATATTAGATAGAAGAATATGAAATGGTGTCATTAAGGGGCGGTATCATTAATTACTTAGGATGTGAGGGCACTATACAGTAATGGAAAGGGTAAACTAATTAATATTCGTAGATCGTAATTAATATAAGTCTAGGCCAGTAGGCCTAGACGTTTATCTATGAATTACGACGTAATTAAAGGAACACGTTATACTTGGAACTTGGAGATGGGCTACTCAGACATTATTTACCTCGGACGTTGTTGTGTCCTCGTTGTCGTAAACAGCACTGGCGATGTCCTCCAAGAAGCGACTAAGCGCGCCACTAGCTGGTCCTATATGGTTGTCCACGAACAACGCGACTATCTGCTCGTGGACTCGCTGTCCCCCGTACAGCTCGGCGCTGAGCAGACAGGTGAGCGCGTTGGTAACAATGCAACGCTCGGCGCGGGATGTGTAGTCGAGGATGCGACTGTCCGCACCGCGTTTAGCTTCGGCGCAATGCCGGTAACAGTTGAAGAGGTAGTGGAGGACTAAAGGTTGGCTACACTCCTCGCGGTCGTACGCGGATACCTTCCCGAGAGTTACAACGTGGTTCGCTGGGTCTACTAATAGAAGTCTACAGAACAGTGCGTGGTCCAAACTGTTCCAATCCAACCATGTCTGGCCGTCAGCGGATAGTTGGGCCGCGGTGTCCGCAAGGTAAACCGAGACTCTCGGGTGGTCATCACCGGCCGTAGCGTCCGGGTTGGCTTCTAAGGTAAAGAGGAAAACGTTTTGTATGAAGGAATTAATTTCGAGTTGTTCTTCGGCGATTCGCGATATTTCTGTGTTCGTGATGGATTGGGTTGCGCCGCTACCGCTGTCTAGGATGGTATCGGAGAAATTCCCCTCCCAGACTGAAGGGCTCTGGTTCACAGGGTTACCACACGCGTCGTCTTCCTTCGAGGGTACGGTTTCGCCGGCCGCGTAGCCGCTTTGCGACACGCCGACTCGTGATTCGGTGAATACCCGGGCGTCCTCGACCGAGCCGAACAGCGCGAGAAACGGGTTGGGTTGGATCGTCTGGCTCGCGTCGCCTTCGGTTGGAGAATCCGTTGAATGAGTGGAAGTCGAAGGCTCCATTTAATATCTTGTATTTATTTAGGTAATACAGTACCGGTACTGGCTGACTGGTAATAATATGTAAGTTACAGAACCCGGTAGTTAAGCCTACGCTGCCCCTAACCGGCTAACCTGCCTACCGCCAGACCGCGGTATCTAGTCAGCTAGTAATGTAAATTAGTAAGCCTACCTAGCTGTCTAGTTGAAATACAGAAATACTGTGCTGCTTTGTATTTCTGTTGAACTTCAATACCAGCCAGCCAGCCAGGGGATTAACACGTGTTTGGGGGCCTCCCCCAAACACTAAGCTGCTAAGGACAGAAGGAACTAAGGAGAGTTCGAAGAAGCACCACCACTCAGCTACTGCCCAATCAGTGAGCAGCTTCGACTCACCTTCACTCCGCTCGCGGTCACTGCACTGCTGATGGAGTCTGGGGGAAGGAAGCCTCCCACTTCCTACACCACCACACAGTGTCTGACTGTCTGAGGGGTGGGCCAGTGGGCGGAAGTCGTGGCGGCCAATAGGGCTGGACGATGGCAGATGGCGCAGGGATGTGAGCGGTGCTTTAAGAGAACGACTTCTATCGCATGTCAGCATGTAACATAACATAAATTTTGTACTGACTGTAATATTATGTTATGCTAATATCAGAATATATTAACTTAATGAAAGGGAATTTAGGGAAAGGCAGAAAGGAGCAGGTTACAGAGGAAGGCTTTTCTAACCAAAACAATAAACGGCCACTTTACCAATTGAGGGAAAGGAGCAGGTTACAGACAGACAGAAGCGGGCTTTTCTAACCAAAACAATAAACGATCACTTTACCAATTGAGGGAATCCATATGGCAGTCAGATGGTCAGAAGTCAGTACAGAAGTACCGGTAGTCCTATATGGATTATGGAATATTGACAAAAAAAGCGCCACACGGGTTCTGGCTGTCTGGCAGTCTGGGAAAACGAAAAGCGCGCCAGCCACGACATTCAATGCGCGCCTACCATTCACCAATATGGTAATAATTTATCAGTTTATACTTCAGCAGACCTAGCCTACAGTATTAAAATATTAAAACGCGAGCGTAGATATTTTATATTGGTTTGAATTGAACAATTGAAACAACTCGATGTAGGTTAATAAACAGATACAGTAGCCTAATAGGGATATTGAAATAATGGATATTATTATTATTATTATTAGGCCTATTACCGGTAAACGTTACAGGAACAAGAAAGTTGAGAACTTATAGGGTCCCATAAATCACGATATGTAAGCGGAAATTAAACTTTAAAAATATAAGAATTACTCAAACATTTACAGATTTAAACAACACAATAAGGTAGAATGCAACATACATTTAGCATTTACGGCATGTCTCCATAGTACAATAAAATGGCGCAGCGTAAATAAAAGTTTATATATCACCGTGGCCTATCTAGATAAAATAGATAAATATTAATGGCATAAAAGTAATCTATACGGTGTTAACATAATATGATTATTGTATAATGTACAACGCAGTCTGGCAGTGGCATATAAATAATTACAGTGGGATTGCGCAACATGTGAGTAAAGTAGAACAACTGGGAACTGTGATTCCGGAATGTGTGACAGCATAACAATACGATATATACATACATACATTGTATAGGCCTAACTACTGGAAAATTAAATAAAATAGGTACAATAGTAAAGTACAGAAGTAAAACAGTACAAATTCATAAAAAAGAAGATAAGAAAAACAACTGAGAATGGAAAATTAAATAAAAACAGGTAGGCCCTACTATCTGACTTGACTATGCTGACTTGGGGAAGTAACAACCACATCAGGAAGGAGCATTCCAGGGAGATATGACTCGGAAGTGGAACGACAGAACGAATCCCGATTTCAAAGTATGTACAATCTCACGAATATATCAGGCGCAGAAAATTTTGGTCAGGCGCAGAAAATTTTGAGGTCAAGCAGAAGCGCAGGTGCAATGTCAAGTGCAAGCGCAGGTCTGCAGGCAGGCAGGTGCAGCCACAGCCATGTCTGCATGTAACAAAGAAGCACACATTGCACGTAAAATGTGTAACAATAATACAGTAGTAACTGTCAGACTGTATTAGCTATCTGGTATTAAACATAACGATTAAATAAAATGATGGAGAACTGCTGTGATTGGACAGCTACCTTCCAGCCTTCGGTTTGAAAATAAGTGGTTCCTGGGTTCGCCATGGGCATAGGGAAGTAGGGGAATCGACCAAAAACTTTTTTACCACTGTGCGTCAAATGTGATGCAGGGAGGGATACTTCAGTACTTGGACCATTACTGTATATTCAGTTATTAGCTACAACAACGATGTCGACCTAGCAACAGAATGCCCAACGCCGACTTTAAAGCTGATGATACAGCAATGACTGAACTGAATGATGAAATCTATTACCGGTACAACTGACAACAACACCAAATAACAGTCTGTCGCAATTTAATCCTCAGTGTGTTGACTTGTGTCGGTACCCTGGTGCCTGGTACCGCAAACTAAACTAGACCAACGTCGTCCTCGCCGTTCCCGGATCAGGTAATAATTATTATTTAATGATGATAATTATTTAATCATAAGAAATGCAAGGTAATGCATATTGGTCGCTCTAACCCCAGGTACACTTACACCCTCGGGTCCCACACACTGGAGACAACCGAAACAGAGAAAGACTTGGGTGTGAACTTAGATGATTCTCTCCAGTTCTCATTGCACATAGCCACTATCGTGAAGAAGGCAAATAAGGTTCTGGGGCTAGCAGCTAGTATATAGAAGCTTTAATCACCTCAATGAAGACATGTTCATTAGTCTCTATAAGTCACTTGTCCGTCCTTGTGTGGAATACGCATCTCCAGTTTGGTCACCCAGCCATGTAGGAGAAAGCCGCCTACTTGAGTCTGTCCAACGTCGGGCTACCCGTTTGGTAGCGGGCCTTCGTGACCTTCCATATCCGGAGCGACTGCGTCGCTTGGGACTACCTACTCTGGAATACCGACGTTCTCGCGCGGACCTTATTCAATTATATCGCATGCTAACGGGTGTTGATGCTGTCGATTGGCAGAGTTTCTTCTCCTTATCGTCAACTGTCTGTCGCGGTAACTCTTTAAAACTCACCAAACCGACCGTCCGTCTGAAAATCCGGGCCGATTCGTTCTACTTCCGAGTCATATCTCCCTGGAATGCTCTTCCTGATGTGGTTGTTACTTCCCCAAGTGTGAATATATTCAAATCGAACTTAAATGACCATTACAACTCTGCTACTAAGTTCTACCCATCCTGGTGGAATTAATCTAATCTAATCCACTTGTTCACATAATCTATCTAACTCATAATTACGGTACTGTAAATCTTATTTAGCCGTATATTTTATTAATCTTATTTTAACTTCAGTTTTTTTTACCGCTTTTTTTATTGAATTTCTACCGTTTTACTTTACTACTTATTTAATTTAATTTTCCCATTGGTTAAAAATTGTATATCGTATTTCCCCAGTTGTCCTGTTTTTACTCACATTCTATGCAATCTGTTATGCATTAATCTTTTATCTTCATGAATTTGTACCGTTTTACTACTGTACTGTATCTGTTTTATTTAATTATCCATTCTCAGTTGTTTTTCTTACCTTTTTTTTAATGAATTTGTACTGTTTTACCTTACTATTGTACCTATTTTATTTTATTTTCCAGTAGTTATACAATGTATGTATATCGTATTGTTTTGTTATGCTGTCACACATTCCGGAATCACAGTTCCCAGTTGTTCTATTTTACTCACATGTTGTGCAATCTCACTTTAATTATTTATCTACCACTGCGTTGTACATTATATAGCCAATAATCTTATTCTGTTAACACCGTATAGATTACTTCTATGCCATTAATTTTTATCTAGGCCTATTTTATCTAGATAGTCCACGTGATATATAAACTTTTATTTACTTTGCGCCATTTTATTGTATTATGGAGAGATGCCGTAAATGCTAAATGTATGTTGCATTCTACCTTATTGTGTTGTTTAAATGTTTTGAGTAATTCTTATATTTTTAAAGTTTAATTTCCGCTTACATATCGTGATTTATGGGAACGGATGAAGTGGTAGGCATTCACCAGCGGCAGCATGAGCATAGTGTAAAGATGATAGAAAAAATAAAGTATTGAAAGTTTTTTATGTGCTTTTCCCCTACCTTCCTTTTTGTTTTTGTCTTGGTTTTTCTGTTTCTTGTGATTTCTTACTCTGTAAAAATTACAGCTATCATTATGTTGCATTCTACCTAACCATGCGCTTTAAGTAGATACCTCATAATCCTATGTAGCCTACCTAATCCAATTATACCATTCAGTATGTAGACACATGACCACTCCTGGGATTTCCCTATCAACTTCTCCCAACCTTATAACCCAACCTGCAACCCTATATTTGTACTTTAGATTGACAGCTTACAACTAACTCGGTGTACTTTCCCTATCACAATTACCTTACGTTATACAGTACATACATACACGTTAACCTTTCTGGGATTCACCTATCAGGTATTCCCCTTTAAAACTTATATATATATATAGACCCCCACCTTTTCCTGTTAGTTGCCAGTACATAGTCTGATGCAGACCGGTAGGTCGAAAACGTTTACTATTGTATCTTTATCTAATATAATATAAACCAGCTAAAGACCCTCAATACTTTATTTTTTCTATCATCTTTACACTGTGATTTATGGGACCCTATAAGTTCTCAACTTTCTTGTTCCTGTAACTTTTAATAATAATAATAATAATAATAGCCCACTGTGATAACAACTGTATAGGTTCGGAAGGCCTACTGCTGTACGGTACAGTACAGAATGACATAATTCTGTAATTTCCTTAGCTATGGACAGATGGATATCAGCTGGATATGATTTTGATTATTGCGAATTTAAGGAACCCCAACTAGATAATCTGAAGCAGCAGCTTGGTCTAGTGGTGACTGAGACTGGAATCCATACACTTTGCGCCGGATTAATCCGGCGCACTTTACAATAAAAGCGCGCCAATGTGGCGCGTGGCGCACTCGAAAATTGTAAAGTGCGCCGGCTTTGGCACGTGGCGCTCCCAACAAAATAAAAACCGGCGCCAATTTGTTGGTTTAACAATTACGGAAGTGCCTTAAAAATTGCATTAGCTGTTAAAAAATTTCGGCTCGCTTCGCTCGCCTTTCTTTTTTCTATTGTATGGTTACTGCCAACTGCTGAACAGGGACATGTACAGCTCTACAGCAGTACTGACATTGGCAGACTGGTCAGCTGGTTACACTCCTTCAAAATTGCCTTGGCGCGGCGCTCTTCAAAATTGTTTCAAATGTGCGGAACGCTTAAAAATTTCGTTGGCGCAGGGTTTGCTTTGAAATTGCATCCGCGCGTGGCGCGCATAAAAATTGGTTGGCGCGCTATCCGGCGCACTTTTTGGATGGATTCCATACAGGGTGGTGACATTACTGGGCTTCCGATTAGGGAGCCCTGGTTCGATCCCTAGATGGGGGCAGCAATGTTTGGGCACAGTGCTTTAAATCCTGCAGCCTAGCCCAACCCCGGCTTTCATCTGGGGATAAATGGGAACCAAGGCCACTTGCAGACTTGGGAAACAGAGTGGAAGGGTTTCCTGTGGAAGATCACCCATGGTGGTGAACAGGCATTCCTTGAAAGAGGGCTGTTGCGCTGTCAGTCAGAGAGGTAACAGCCTGTGGGGGCGTGGGGCCAGGTTGGAATTTATGTAGAGTTTGCTCAACATGTGTGGCGCGCATTTAGGATCCTGGCGCGAAGGAACAGGGGCGTGTGGCGCGCATTTAGGATCATGGCGCGAAGGAACAGGGGCGTGTCTGCGTGTGGCGCGCATTGAGGATCCTGGCGCGGAAATGGATGTTATGTATAGTAGCAAAATGCACTGGCATGGCAACATATTCAGCCACTCTACTTAAAATGATAACGGTCTGCCAGTAGAGCCTATTTTTAAAAAGAGTTAGGCCTAGGCCTTAAAAATTTTCGCTCCCTTCGCTCGCGTTTGTGTATTATGCTTGCCTACTGTACGCTCTACTCTTACAGTCTTATTCATCATTCTAATAACTATAATAGGTGCATTTGATTACAGTGATATTTTATTAGAGTATATTTGTTTATTAACCTATAGAAGTAGTTCCGTGCCTTGAACTGTTTTGCACTCCGACATTATGGACAAACCGACAGATTGGGCATTGAAGGTACCGGTACTGTACCGTATCCAATCCACGTTAATCATCATGGCCAAGCAGGCCAAAGTTTTAATGTCTTTCAAAATATGAGTTGTTTGAAAGGTTTTTCAATTGTTCACAGCACACCAATATAGCCTAAAACCACGATTCAGCAGATTTTCCGTGCTCGCTACACTCCGATTTAATTCATAATCACATCTGTAGGTAAAAAATAGTCGGTTGACCAAAAAATGTTAAAATTTTCTTGCTCGCTACGCTCGCAATTTAATCACATCTGTATTTACTGATTTAAAAACAGTCGGTTGAACGGTTGACCTACTATCTGAATATTACAGTATTACTTGTACGCCTATTCATGTTTACATTTCTGCAAAATTTTCTTGCTCGTTGCGCTTGCATTTTCATGTTAAAATACTGTAGGAGTGGCAGAGTGGGTCTAGGTCTGTCTGTCTGTAGCGTAGGTACTGCAGTATTAACTGATAAATGATTACTGGATTAGGCCTACAATAATTGCAAAATTTAGTGGTCAATCTTTCAATGGTTGGCGCGCATTGAATGTCATGGCTGTCATGGCGCTTTTCGTTTAACCAGAATCCGTGTGGCGCGCTTTTTGTCAATATTCCATATAGGGCGTGGGGTAAGGATTTACCTCTGGCAGTCTGGGACCAGGCAGCCAAGCAGCCAACAGGGACCTGTACAAGTGTACAGCTGTATTAGACAAAATAGCAGTAGCTGTTGGTTGTATAGCAGTCGGGGAGAAGTTCAAATTTCAACTGAGTTGAAATTTAAAACTTTTTTTTTTAAATTCAACTTTTAAGTTGTAAATTCAACTCTAAAATGGCAGGAGGCGCAGAAGGGCCCCAAGACGTCACAGAAGGGGTGTTTTTATTGTTTTTATGGATGTAACTCGAAAAATTAACCCTCATTAGTCATTACCGATGGAATAAAAACTTTCACCGTCGGGAATACTTTTTTTAAAAACATTTTAAGTGATTACATTTGCAAATTTACTGTGGCAGAATTCCGCCATATTTATTTAAAAAAAATAAAAAAGCAGGGAATTTATGGACGTCCAAAAATTAATTTATGGACGTCCAAAAATTAATTTATGGACGTCCAAAAATTAATTTGTGGACGTCCAAAAATTAATTTATGGACGTCCAAAAATTAATTTATGGACGTCCAAAAATTAATTTATGGACGTCCAAAAATTAATTTTTGGACGTCCAAAAATTACATGCTTTTTATTGCAGTATTGCAGTTATTTTGGAGTTGGAGGGGTTTTCAAAGTTTTACCATTTGATTCTGTATTTATGTGATAATGATACTTGCAGTGCTGTAGTGCTGTACCGGTACTGCTGTACTGCTGAACTGGACCAGAACTGCCTTCTGTCAACTGTACTGATGTAGGCTACCAGCAGACAACCTACTGTAGTTCAGTACACCAGTACGGTAGTTTCTAGTTCCATGCACCATGCGCTGATGCAGTATTCTTATGTCAGTATGTTTTTTTGTGATACGACCTAACGGCAGAACGGGCAGACGGGGCTGACCTGACGCTGCGCTGACACCCCCCAGAACTTGATGAAATACCGCAGAGGCAGCCAGTCCGCCAGTAGGCCTACCACCGGTTCGGTATACATAGAAGCATAGACAGATAGGCCTATGGCTATGAGATAGAGATCAGGAGATAGGTAGGGTACCGGTCAGCCGGTAGATATTACTGTATTAGTTACCGGTATACAGGTATATATACATCAGTTCATTAGTACATATAACAGTATAATAAACATAGATCAGTAGATAGATAAGCAACTAGTGTTTTAGTAGTTTTATGTCATGGATGGAGGGGGAGGCAGAGGCATAGGCCTCTATGATGACATGGAGGACGATTTCGAGCCAACGGATGTCGTTACTGGTAGTAATACTCCAGACAGACGAATTGTAGCCAATTTGAGAGCGGCAATTGCACATGTAGCTTCGTCAAGACAGACAACATCAACTGAAGTACCGGTGCCGGTAAGAGGGGGAAGACAACGTCGTGGAACTGTCCGAAATATGTTATCACTGCGAAATACCGGTAGTAACAGAACAGTTGGATCCGATATTGTCTCTGTCCGGTGCGGGATATTGAATCGACGGGTTGGACGACCATTGTGCTACCTCCGACGCACTAAGGTTAAAGTTAAAGTGGATGGGATAATATCACAAAGTCCTCTTGGAGAGCGGATTTCTTAATAGCAGAAAATACCTATCGGAATCCTCATAGCATTGCAATAGTCTCAGTAGCTGCTTATTAGTTTCTTCATGCTCCTGGTAGCTGATCTTCTCTTTTAGAAACCGGTCGGATATTTTGTACTTAGGTAGATCTTTAATAACATGAACTTGTGCAGATGTTACTGGAGCAGGAT
>JAUCBJ010006837.1:0-52741 GCA_032718475.1 Nemertoderma westbladi | reverse complement strand
GTACTATCCCTTACGGTATCGATTTATGAAACGGGTACAATAAAAAGAGATGCACAACGTACAGTAGAAAGGAGCTAAACTGGAAATAACAAATATAGTTACCGTAGAAACATTACCTAAATGTTATAATCGCTGAAATTTGTTGTCTTTAATAATTATGTTAACACTCTAACAATGTCAGGTTAGGAAATAAATATCAGCCCAATTTCGATTCTTAACCTTGTCTAAAGTTACAGAAAGGCCACGCTAATAAAATAAACATAATTTATCTAACTTTCCTGCATATTCTTGTAACTAATGGTATAATTAAAGGCGATTGAAATCGCAACACTAAACTTTAATTCCGTCTCCATAGCAACAGGATCTAAAAATCAGACGAAAAAGATTGTCATTATTTCGTAAATGAACTAAATTGACTTTGTAGAAGATTTTAATCCATTATGACATGCTGTATTGCAGTTGCTATGCCTTAAAGTAGGGTTATGTGGTCCTTAGCAACTAGGTCGTTATTTCAAAATGCCCAAAGTCAAAAATGTTATAATCGCCATTTCCTCATTAAGTGGGACCTATAGAACTCAAAACATCAAAACAATTAAATCCGTCCAAAAAGTTTCGGTATACCTTTCCTTTGTGGCTGCCGGACTAGTTTGGTTATCTTACAAGTTAGAACAATGGAGAAAACTCAAGATGTGTTCTAGAAGTTTATTGATTCTAAGTTATTGATTACTTTACAGCGTTAGGAGGATACCATCAGAGCGCCGATAAGTTGATATATAATGTAACAAAATATGTTTTAGTAAAGAGATACAAACCGGTAATAGTTAGTTAGTTAAACCTAAAAGTATAAGTGGAGCTGATTGAGTTAGAGTTTAATATAAACCAAACAGTTACGGACAGTTTCGTAAACAAATAATCCTTTATTGGTTCCAGCCAACCCACCGAACCCGTCTACCGGCACCGCACCCAATAGGGATACTTTACTTCCATCATCAACCCAATCATAAACACCGACATATTGTTTATCATCTTCTTCTAAAGGAACTAAGTAATAATATCGCCTTGGCACAGCCGCTTCACTCCCCCGATAGGGACGGATTTACCGCAATCTAGAACGTTTAGCGTTATATCAATACGAGGGTAACGTTGGGGTTGGAGCCGCGAACGTTATAGTGGCAGACGGATATCTTCCGTTCGTCGGGTTGGAATAGAAAGGCGGTTAATGTGGTTGTAGCCGACCAACCGGTACCAAGAAGTCTCCCGGGTTGATCGACACGGGAAATCCAACTAATCGAACAATCGTTTGGGTTAAATGTAATTATGTAATTATATTCAGTAATTACATTACATAAGGATCCCAATACCGCGACAACCCAGTTATAGACCCTAGAGGTCTACCGAGGTGTCTCTCGTTACCCAGACAACGATGTCGGACTTTCTCTCCAACCGCCTCTGTATCTATAAGAAACAGACAAACATCCGTCGCGGCGATCCAGATTGTATCGCTGAGACTCTCCAAGAATAGAATCGGTTTCTTTGCGGCGTTGCAGTCGCTTTTTACCCCACTGGTTCTCCACGTGGAGATAAAGAATCGTCGGCGTTGACGTTATAGAAACAGATCCTGTCGGTTACGGAGTCGGTTATCCCCAGGATCCTCCCGCCACAACCAATCGGGCCGACTTTACCGATTCCCATTCTCCGACAATCGATCCGACAAGTTTCCTTTAGAGTCGGACGTTTTAGTAAAACTTTCTCGTATTGGAGGAGATCAAATCGCCTCTCCATTTCAACCCCCACTGGATCCCCCACCTTCTTCAGTTTCCCTGAAGCTCCACTTCTCTACCCCCACTGGATCCCCCACCTTCTCCGTCCCTACTGGATCTGGATCCCCCACCTTCTCCGGCCCAAATGGATCCCCCACCTCCCCGAGCCCCACTGGATCCCCCACCTTCACCAGCTCCCCCACCTGATCCAGCTCCATTGGATCCACAACCACTCCTAGCTCCACTGGATTCCCCACCTTATCGTCCCCACGGATCTGGATCCCCCACCTTCTCCGGCCCAAATGGATCCTCCACCTTCTCCAGCTCCCCTGGATCCCCCACCTCCACCAGACCCACTGCATCCCCCACCTTATCCACCCCCACTGGAACCTCCACCTTCTCCAGCTCCGCTGGATCTCCCACCTTCCTAAGCCCCACTGGATCCCCCACCTTCACCAGACCCACTGGATCCCCCACCTTCCCCAGCCCCACTGGATCATCTACCTTCTCTACCTCCACTGGATCCCCCACCTTCCCCAGCCCCACTGGATCCCCCACCTTCTCCATCTCCTCTGGATCCCTCCCCTTCTCTCCTAAATCCCCTTTATTTACGACACAAACACGACCGATAAACCCTCCCAACCCCTTTGGTAACTCGACTGGAACGAAACGTATTTCCGGCACCGCAACAAGTTCAACCTCAGAGATCCGCTGCTCGATTTCTTTGTATTTCTTTAGGATCTTCTTGGCTTCCGGTATTTCTTTGATCAACTCGGAATTCTTTATCTTCTTATAATATTCGTTCTCTTCAGGAATTCCAATATCAGCGAGATTTTCTTTTGCTGCGGATATTTTATCCGCCGTTTCGGTTTTTAGATCCCCAATCTCCTTCATCATCGCATCTTCAGCCGCCTTTAATTCGTTGTATAAACATTGGAAGTGTTTGCGGACGTCGTCGGTGGAAACTTTAGTGACGTCGTCTAAATCCTCCAGAATTCCTTCCAACACTGTTAGTTTATTCTCCAATCGCGACCTCAACTTCCACGGACCGTCTACTAAGTTTCCTCGGATTGTTTGACAGACTTCGTTTGAATACAAAATCTCGTGATCTTTAGAAACACCGTCAACTGAATGGCATTGACGGCATACAAGAGATTCGCATTTCTCGCAATAATGACGTTTGTTTAGACCGTGGATTCCACACAGATCCGGATCCGGTTCTTTAGATCCACCAACTGCTCCTTGTTTTTCCAGCTCAATGTCATCAAAGCTGCATCCCGCCTGTCCACCCGCTGCTGCCGAATCAGTTTGGTTAACATCATCACAGACATGGAAGAGTTCACACGGTCGGCACAATTCTGTCCCGCAATCTTCACAGGGATTCGTTCCTTTATTTTTTCGACATCCCTCACATATCTTATCTTTGCGAATCAAATCGATCATTGAAGATATAATATGATTGACGACCGGCAACGATTCGAGTTTCTTCACCTCGGTGGGATTCCGACACCGCGGACATTCTATCGATAGTCCATCACCGAGTTGTTTAGAAACTTTAGCGATACATTTGAAGCAAAACGAGTGAGAACACTTCAACACTCGCGGCTTCTCCAATAATCGTAGACAAATAGAACATTCCAACTCTCGTTCCAGTAATTGTTCTTGTTCCATTATCAGATCAGATAGTAGGCCTACTGCCATACTGCTGTGTCCTGTGTACTGATCAGCTCACTGTCTGTGTTGTGTTGTACTGAGTCTGACTCTGTCTGCTTGTGCTGTGTGGGTTGATTGATTGACTTTTATACATACTGCACGCACATTACTTAATAGGCCTATATACAGTACATAAATCCTAATTCACCGGTAATTTATTTTACATTGTTTTAAGTAAATCGGGCTGTCCAATTGATTGATTGATTGATCGATATTTTTTTCCAGATTAACAATATAAAACAATTTACATATTAAACACTAAAATAAGGAACTGGTAAATAATATATAATAGTGTTTAGTGTACGTGTAGTTACTACTGTATTTAATTCATTAAGTAATAGATAGGGCCTACTGATCAAACTGAAAGTAAATAAAAATGTAACTGAAAATAGTGTAGCTATGTGTAGTGAACGTCTATGATATCGGGCTTGTCTAATCAGCACGATTTATGATTACCTAATTAAAAGTTTAAAAATAGTCTTAATGAGCTGTACCAATTGCAAACGTTAAAATGGAGGGATAGCCTTATGCGGTGAACCGCGTTTCCATAAGGGTCCCAGTGAAATTCAAAATACAGCGGCGATGAATATTATTTAAAATACAAACAGAACGGATTGGTGAACGATTAAAATACAGGTGGAATGAGGCTTTGTATGATGCTTTGTACCTGCGAGTACCGTCCATAGTCACAACACGCGGTTCGCCTCTAGGGGAAATTTCTGGGTACCTTCTGTTAGGCTTCAAGTTGCCCGAAGATCATTTAAATATCAAGGAACAAAACTATGGAATGAATTATCTGAAGAAATACGAAATATAAAGTCAAAAATTACTTTCTCTAAACGATTAAAATCACATCTGAATGGGGTATGATTGAATAGTGGCAATATGTATCAGGGATTGCAATGCTCTCAATTTATGATTTTATTTTTATGATGGCTCTGGCTAATCCAGCTCATCTGTGTCGTGCGGCGCCAATGTGAACACTAATAACTAGTCTTGCTGGATGCGCATTGTTGAGGCAGTATCTACGGTCGGCGTATTCATTAATTAATTGATGTGTATTGTATCTTATGTAGTGCATTCATTATGCTGATTGACGTGGTGCCCTACACTAGCTATGCTATGGGGCCCACGTCAATCATTATGCAGTCTATGGAAATAAAATAAATTGAATTTAATTATAGTTGTGGCGGTGAGAAGTTTAAGTGGTGGTGGGATTGATTAACTAAAAAATAATATAAATACAAAATGGGGGGCTGAAGCTGATGAACTTAAAAATAATTAAAAAGATAGGTAGACTGATAAATTTAAAAATTACCACAATACAATTACATTTCGGGCGGTGAATCTAAAAATACTAAAAATCCAAACATGGCTAATAATGGAGGTAGAATATTATGTGGATGAGGCTGATAAAAATAATTAAAATACACAACACAATCTGAAGCTGTGGGTTTAATTGAATCTGGCACGTTAACTGAAATGCAAATAAAATGTAGTTGATTGGATTAAAATCAAGCGAAAAGTTGTTATTACTGTAAATCAGTAAATTAATGGACGGCAGGATAATACATATTTAAAAATATATAATAAAATTGACTTGCCTAGGTAACATAAATGGTCTAACTCTGTACAGTAGTTTACAATAAATCACGTGTATATGGTATTAAACTTGAAATAAAATTGACTTTACAGTTTAAAATATATCAGTTACGTAGCTACAGTTTAAAAGTAGTATCACATACCTCGGGTAAAATTTATTTGACAGGGTACAAGTAGACATCAATAAAACAGAAAAATTAAATAAAAAAACCAGTAGGAAATGTGCAATATTAGATTAAAATGGAGGGATAGTCTTATGAGGTTTTACCTCGTTTCCATAAGGGTCCCTGTGCTCTATGCGGCAGACAATATTATTTGCACCAAAATTGTAATGAAAATGGAATGGCGCCAATGAAATGAAAGTCTAAAAGTAACTTTAAAAAAAGTCAATAAATACAATAATAAAAACACTGCTGTTGGGCCTATAAAATAAATAATTATGAAGTTCAATAAAATACAATGTTTGTTATCTTTAATAATCATGACAAATGTATTCATTTGAATTTTCAGTTAGCAGCTGCTGTACTGTAGGTTGTGTTTGAACACTTCTAAAGTTTTCAATGTGAACGCTTTCTTGCCGCAAACTATCGTACAATTGTGGAGCACAGCTGATGACTCAGTAGAACGCAGTGAGTGTGTTTGACAACGAATGGTAACGAGGTCTGACATGTAATCGGGGGATATGTTGTTAACAATTTTGAACATATGTGATGCTATAACTGCCTTTATTCTTTCGTTTAGAGGGAGCCAATTTATTTATTTGAAGTGTTGGATTCCAATACGTTCACGAGGACCGTAACCAAGGCAATATCTAACACATTTCCTCTGCAGTGCTTCCAATTGCTTACGAAGGCGTTGAGTTATGCTGTAAAACCAAGTAGATGCGGCGTAATCGATATGTGGTTGTATCAGTGTAGGCCTATTGCATAGCAAACGTCTTGTATAGTAGTCTAGTAATCCGCCATATCTTATCTATGTAAAAACTTCAATCTATTGTTACATTTCTTTATTACCTTTGTGGCCATCTCGGTCCCACTTAGATATTGGTCTAGCACGGAGCCAAGGTAAGTGACCGATTTTGCATTTTTTGTACGTTGTCCACCACAAAAGACTTATAATTCAGGAGAGGAAGCTATCTTATGGTGTGTTCCAATGAGTATGCTGTAGGTCTTATCAAAGTATTGTCAGTTTATTTTGTACACATCAGACGAATACTCTGTCCATTGTTGAACTCAAACTTTTAGAAATTAATTCTCAGTTATCATTGGTTTTTATTAAGTTTGTGTCATCAGCAAAGGTTGGGACCAGGGTGTCATCCTCTATTACAGTACCATGTAGAACATGTGGACAGCCCATGACTTTCTTGAGACGCATCTTAAAGGACACTGCCCTTAAAGATGCGGATGATCTAGCAAATGTCATGGGTGATAGGGAGTTGTGGCGGTGCAATTTTGTTGACAAGCCGGACTTACGTATATGGACTTACTAACTACCGGCCATCCTATCGATTTACATGATACGGACGATGTAGACACCGAAAGGGAAATGGTTCTATTTAAATATCATACCCAGCGGAGTCGTAACGATAAACCGAGAATATATCACGAAAATTCTATTCGTAACAGACTGGGAAGACGAACCAATATGCCTAGAATCTGAGGAGATTCAGCCTATCGCGCCCGGAACAGCGACAACGATTACATCCTAGAATGGTATCAAGGTCCACAGTGTCTCACTGCGTACAATTATCGCCATGCCAACTATGTTTCTCGGCAACGTTGTCGGTTATGCGCATCGAGAGACCATGTTACGCCCATGGACACAAACGTCCGCTGTTCCTATTTCCACGAACAACCGGTGATGGAAATTTATTGTGCGTATTGCAGACTCAATAACTTGCACATTTTTGCGGTTTGCCCTCAATTTATGACTCAATGTCACCATTGTCAACTAAAGGGACACGCCAGTTTCGATTGCCCTTTTAATCACGATTTGGAAAGCGTAGATGAAATGATCACACTACGTTACATTAGAGCTTGGGAAGCGAACGCTGATTTACATTGTGATTCGCGCCATCGCTATTATCCTGGACGCGCTTACGAAGGAGTTTATGCGTTCCATCCTTATCTATTCGCTTCTGTCGAACAGAAATCACGCATATCGAGTTACGAACTACTGAAGCGCGTCGGAGAATGTATTTCAACCAAGTTCGTACGCAAATTTCTCAGGAGTGTTAATCCTAGCGACCTTCATTCCTATAACTTAATCAATTATAACCGTCAGGATCCGGACTATGGAGACTTATTTGTTAACTCACACCCCGAGTTACAGGAAGTATATCGACGGCCTTACGAATACCGAGCCCGCGAACACGAGTTGGAAAGAACCATTAAACCCCGGAGGTTTCTAACTGCCTATGGTCCACCCACGGCTCTCGTTCAGACCACTCGTAAAGGACCCGTAAGAGCGGCTGTCTTAAAACGCGCCCTCAAAGCCGTTAGACCCCGCTCCCCCGACGTTGATGTCAATCAACCCGGCACTTCGACTGGCAGATACACCGACCATAATCCTACACCCTCTGATGCAATTATATTGCACCCTTCACCCAGGAGTTATAGCCCTCCTTGTAAAGTGGCTCGCCCCAAAGAGAAAAGGACTCTGGCCAGCTTTAAAAAACTGCGTAAACGCCGTCCGCGCAAGAAAGGCTAACTGTTTAGAGTATTTACATATATTAGAAACTGTGATTTTTGTATATTTATAAACTTGAATCCCATTTTCTGGGAGCGGTGTAAAAGCTTTTGCGGATATAATCAGTCCCCCTCGCCCGCAAGGTACCGTTATAGGTGTTTTAACGGACATAAAAGTCATTCTTCTATATGTGTGCTTTGGCGGACATGGTAAGGCAAAAAACCCGCAATGCGTCAAATACCCTGGCACAGCTTAGCCTTGATGATTCAGATTACGACATCTAACAGCTGGTTGCTGACATGGAAACGGCCATTGGACACATGGTTCTTTGTTTAGCTTAACAGCCAATCAGAGCGATTTTTTCTGTCGATGTGGAGATATTTGGCAGATCGTGCTAGGAGTGTTCAGTCTTACTGTTTTTCTTGATACTGTTGTGTTGTTTCTATCTAGGCCAGGAACACCGGCTCTAGAGTCAATTCGTTTCAGACTTTAGAAGAAACATTAGTAGGCTTAAGATTATAGAGCGTATAACTGTTATCAGTTCAGTTCATATCATAACATACCAGTTCATAACTTGTCATATCATATCTTAACCTACCGTCTTAATGCTTTTTACTGTTGTCATATTTTGTATCAGTTGGTTGAATATTATTTGGAGAACATTTATAAAGAACCCAAATTTCCCAATTTTCTTGATACACTACAGGTTAGAGAGACAGGTTACATATAGCGATTGCGACTTATATTATTGTGGTTTGTAGTGAATTTAATGCTATTTGATAAGCACTACATGAGTCAGTTGCTGTTCTCTTTATATATGATAAAATTCATTGACGGTCGGCAAATAAGTGAGCAGTATTGTGTGTTACCGGTAGTGTGCATGATTGTGACTGATAACTAAGCATTTCCTAAAGAATGCGCCTCATACGTGAATCATAAGCCTTACCGACTTACCGTTGTGATTAGTATAAGTCATATCTCTGTTTACCTAGATAGAGCGCCACGTCCTAAAGGAACTGTTAATATTTCCCGAAAGTGAATAATATTAGTCAGAAATTATTTATTAACGATCAATCGAATAATACAGTAAGCTTACACTGCAATAATAATCTAAGCCCTCAGAATCCAGTCTCCCGGGTATATCCAGCGGGTGAATGGACGCGCACTAGGCTGGCTTCTGCTAATGTTGTGTTTATTGGTATTAAATATTTGTCAATTTCTAAAGTCTATTTATAAACCAAAAGACATATAAATTTTGGCAGGTTAAACTGCTAAAGGTCTTCAAAAGCGCGTACACCCCCTGAGGTCTTTAAAATACCTGAGTGTTTAAAGCTCATCTATCCCATCATAGTAGACATGTACCGAACAACAAGAGTCCCACAAGAAATGAAAACAAATAAGTTGGTGCCAGTTCCCAAGAAGGGCAACCTAACACTCTATGGTTATTTTCGGGGAATCTCATTGATCTCGATTGCTGGAAAGCTATACAATAGAATTCTATTAAATCGCATCAGGGATCCCATTGAGAGACTGCTCCGTGGAAATCAGAATGGGTTCCGTAAAGGTCGTGGGACCATGGAGCCCATTTTGGCACTTAGAAGGATAATTTAAGAGTTATCAAAAAAGAAAGACAGGCGTCTGGCTGTTATCTTTGTTGACTTCTTCAAGGCCTTTGCTTCAGTCTCTCGCTCACGTATGTTCAGCATACTTTCATTATATGGGATTCCTGATGAAATTATAGCAGCAATCAGATCAGTATACGATGGTTCGACAACATTTGTGTCTACTGTTGACGGTGAAACAAAACCATTTCAAGTGTTATGGGGCGTCCTCTAGGGAGACACACTTGCACCATTCTTGTTCATAATTGTTGTTGCCTATGTTCTACGCATGTCCTTAGATCATCATAATGATGATAGGGTGATGATAACTCCACCTACTGGCTCCAGAAGTCGAGGAAATCCTGCCAAGTACCTAACTGATCTAGACTTTGCTGATGACTTAGGAGTACTCACAGAATCACTAGAGGGAGCCCAACGGCTCCTCGGCTCATTAGCTCATCGTCTTTTTATTAACTCCAGAAAGACCAACATTTTGACAGTTGACTTTGAAAGTCCTCAGCAAGTCTCTGATCGGATGAGCATAAGCTCAAACGATGGTATGCTTGAGCATGTGGATGACTTCTGTTACCTGGGATCATGGATCCGAAAGTCAGGTGAGGACCTTCGAATACGTAAGGGAAAGGCATGGGCTGCCTTGAATAGGCTTTCCAGGATTTGGAAGTCACCGAGAATTAATCGGAAACTTAAGGTCCGATTATTTAGAGCAGCAGTAGTTCCAGTACTCCTCTATGGGAGTCCATGCTGGGCTCTAACTGCTGAGGACACCAAATCTCTGGATGGCACATTCACAAGAATGCTACGCCGGGTTCATTGTGTCAAGTACAATGCACACATCTCCAACCAGACACTATATAACATTGGAGGTGACTCATTGGTTCCCCCAAGCTTGACACTAGAACAAAATCGCCTCCGCTTTGCAGGACATTGCTTTCGCCGTGAGGACCAGCCAGTGCATAATCTTGTACTTTGGCAGCCTCATGGAGTGGATAAGCATGGTGGACAGCCCATGACTTTCTTGAGACGCATCTTAAAGGACACTGGCCTTGAAGATGCGGATGATCTAGCAAATGTCATGGGTGATAAGGAGTTGTGCCGGTGCAATTTTGTCGATAAGCCGGCACAGCATTATTAAAAATGCAGCTGCAATGCAGCATGCCGATCCTAGTAGTAGTACCATGTAGAAGTCGTTAGTGTCTCCTTGGTACAGTAGAACTCCCAAGATAGATCCCTGGGGAACCTCATTTTTTAATAGGTTTAGTCTCCGATCGTGTGTTGTCAATAGCAACGTACTGTTGTCTACCAGAGAGATATGATTCGAACCAATCTTTTGTTTTATCGGTAGCGCCCGTAGCCTTTAGTTTTTCTAATAATATATTGTGATTCACACAGTCAAAGGCTTTTCGAAAGTCGATAGTGACGATACCATTGAGATTTCCATTGTCCATGCCATTTCTAATAGCGCTATCTACAAAAATTAATGCGGTTTCAGTTAAATATCCCTCCCGAAAGCCCGATTGAAGTTTATTTATTAGTTTGTTATTGATATGGTGGTATTAATTGTAGTTGGTTAAATGCAACTCTTTCAAGTATTTTAGACATTATTGGAAGTAATGAGAGTGGGTGAAAGTTTCCTCTCTCTAGTCGCGAACCACTGCTTTTATATGCAGTCTTTACACAAGCGATCTTGTAACTTGTAGGGTACTTAGTGGTTAATAATATACAGTATACAGTATAATACAGTATAATGGGGATACAGTATAATGACTGATAACCCATCATTTATTATCTTTGGCGGTATCTCATCCGATCCCGTGGCTTTAGAAACATCAACCCTAGAACATATTTTGTAAACCTCGTCATATGCTGATGTGTCGTTGAGTGAAATTCGAAAGAAATTTCCGAAACTCCCAGGTTTTTGTAATAGTCCACGGGGGCCATGTCTTTCAAGGCTTTCCAAAGTTTTTTACTGTCTTTACCAGCCAATGCAATTTTCTCTTTGATATACGCAGTCTTCTTCTTTCTAATTATAGTTGTAGTTTATTGCGGGTTTGTTTTAGAAGTTGTTCATCATTATGGCTGCGTGTCTCTTGGAATCTATGGGTTGGTTTATTTCTATTAATAATAGCTTCGTGACCTCAATATCCACCCAGGGATGAGAATGACATCGAACTCGATGCTCGCGTTTGGGTGCTACAGTAGTTTATCTAGGGAAATATTTAGAGCATGCAGTAGTGTATTTAGTAGCTGCACAAACCCTCTTACTAGGGCAAATCTGGTCCTGTAACTAGGACCCATTTATTTACACATTTGACCCATTTATTTACACATTTGACGCATTTATTGGTTTATTTTTTTGATTAGGGTTAGGCACAGTAATAATCAACAGTCTAACAGTCAAGTATAGCAGTTTTGCTAAGTCCAAAAAAATAAAGGGCAGAAAAGTACTTATATAGGGCATAAAAGTATAAAAAAAAATATAGGGCATTTGAGTAAAAAATATAGGGCAGGAAAGTACTTATATAGGGCATAAAAGTATAAAAAAAAATATAGGGCATTTGAGTAAAAAATATAGGGCAGGAAAGTACTTATATAGGGCATAAAAGTATTAAAAAATATATAGGGCATTTGAGTAAAAAATATAGGGCAAAAAAGTAATAAATATAGGTCAAAAATATAACTGCCAATTTTAATTAATTTTATAATATTTCGGTGTGTTTAATAATAATGCTGTAATGATTTACCTAACAAATATAGGCTACTGCAGTACTGGTCTATGGTCTATACACTGATATGTCAGGATGTGATACCAGGATACCGGTACTGACTGACTAATAGACTTCAGGACTTGGGGGGTGTTGGCGCAGTTCGGCAGGGTGGGGTAGTCGTAGTACAGAAGTAGGCCTATGCTCCTGCTCCATCCATACACCATACAGCCATACTGTCATATAGAGACTGTTTCTGTGTTGGGGGTGGGCAAAGTACCGGTACACTTTTCATTTTAAATTTTCCTCTTACATTTCAGCATTTGTTGCCTAGTAATGTCAGCTGGTGGGTAGGCCTATTGCTGTATTGTTTAACATTATCTGAATTTTGTAAAGTTTTTATTAGGCCTATCTATGTAAATAAATGAAACTTGTGAGGTTAAAAAAAGGTACTGATAATAGCCTAAGAGAACAGGTAGGGCCTACTAAAATCGCGAATTTCCGCGGACATAAAAAGTCAAAATCAACGGACATAATGCATAATTCTGTAATGAGTGGTTACTGAACATGAAAAAATACTGAAATATTGTTATAAATAGGCCTAACCTGCTAACACGTAACAGTAGGTCTAGGCCCTATGCCCAATGCCAGTATGCAGTAGGCTACCGGCTGACAGGCGGACCGACCGTACATCAAAATAGGTGGAGGCTGGAGGGGGGATTAACTGATTAACCTAGGCCTATCCTGTTTGAGCTTGGCTGCTTGGCTGCTTGGTGGACTCCAAAACCAGGAAGGTTAGTAATTGGAGCAGGCTGGCAGGTTACAGACAGACAGAAGCGAGTTGAAAGGAACCAAAACAATAATCAAGAGTTACAGAGTTAGGAATATTGTAGAATAGCTGAATAGAAAACCAATTTTTTTTAATGAAATTTATATTTTACTGTTTTATGGTCAGACGAAATTTTTATCGGCCATATCTGCATGCATGCATATATCAGTAGGCCCTATATGCCCATAACTGCACAAATTACTGAATTATATAATTTTAAACTTTAATTTATAAATTTTAATTTTAATTCATTTCATTTTACAATATTTCACTGTGTTTAGGCCTATAATAATAATAATAAGTTTAGGCCTAGCTGTAGAAAGCCTGCAGGTTTGTATTATCAAAGTTGATAATGGATGCGGATTCTCTCCGTGGTCACTTCTGGAAGTTGGCCTCTCCCGCAACTGATATCCATATCGATTCCGTTTGCAGTTTAATCAGCGATCTCAAACAGTTCAAGGAAGACAACGATCCTGAGGCCCTGGAGCAGGAGGTTACTTATACGTTACAACGTTTAGTGAAAGGATTATCGTCTCCAAGAGAAGGCGCCCGAAATGGATTCACCATGGCTCTATCCGAACTTTTGCTTAATTTTGACGTCCCTATTGACCGGGCTTTAGAAGAATGCGACAAACAGCTCAATGTCAATGTTTCAGATAAAATTTATAAACGTGAGAATTGTATTGGCCAAATGTTTTTCATGGTGGCTATATGCCAATCTGGATTGCTTCCTTCATGCGATACTAAGTATGTTGCTGCCATTATTAACAAATTATTTATAATTGCTTCTAAAAGATCCTATTTAGAAGTAATTTCGGCAGAAATTTTGAAGGAAATTCTATCTCAATTAAATTCAAAAAAATTTCGAAAGTTTATCTGGCCAGAAGTGGAATCTGAGCTGAAACTAGGTTGGAGTGACTGTAGTTTGTTAAGGGTTGTTTTTGTGATACAGGGCTCCAGTATCTTCCCTAAATGCATTACAGAAGAGTTTATCAGTAACCACTGGGGAGGGTCTATTGTAAACAAGGATAACCTAGAGAGGATTCAATTTGTTATTCAACAAACCGTGCAACACCTTCCTGTTATACATCCTCTGTTGAAGATGGTGGCTGAGTTACTTGTAGCTGACTGTCAAGGAATGTTACATTTTATGACGTTATCAAGTCCATTGTGGACAGGCGAGAACACAGACACATCTACCAGGGCAGCGACTCTGATGGTGTTTTCGTTTTTGTTAGAATTGTGCAACAGGAGCCAATTAAAGACCGTTTTAAGCCACACATTCGTAAACAATTTGGTTCGTGTTTTATCGTGGCGATGGAAACAAGGCCATCCACAACCTCGGCTAAGGTTGGCTGCCAATATATTTGTAGAAAATCTCACCAACATCGTTTCAGACCCTTCGACAAGTTCTAAAAAGCAGCTCCGTATTATAAAGTCTCTGTGCGATTCATCAGTAAAGTTTAAGTTTGACTGCCGCACTTCCACTAAAACGGTTATATCTTGTGTGTCGAAACTGAAACCAAAGGCAATGAGAGAATGTCTGGAATGGCTTCGGGATGCGTTTATTAACGCTGGTGATGGAAGTGAAAAACATGTGGACGAGTCAAGGAAACCTATATTGGCTCTGATGATGGCCAATAAATCCTACTTGTCGGAAGACGTTGGATTGTGTAATTTTCTTGCATTTTATTCATATTTTATAGGACCAACAGCAAACTCATCTTCACCAATATTTACTGAGTACCCCCAACCTGTTCCCCCACTCAGCGATGAGATAATTAATCTTCTCGATATATCTTTACATAAAGTTTTATCATTGGGTCTAACTAGTTGTCCCGAAATCGGATACAAATTCCTAACATTCGCCGGGCAGTGCATCTGTTCGGAACCTGAAGTGCAACTACGTCATAACACAGTTTGTGACTCAAAACTGTGGGAGGAGTTGCTGACGGTAGCGGAGGGACTTTACCTCGGGATATCCAACGGTAAATCCCCTACCAGGGCGGTCTTCGAGATTCTCGTTCATTTCGCAGTTAATATTCTCGGAAATAAGTCGGAATCTGTTTCAGTTCTTCCCGATTTACTCGTCTGCGCTAAGAAGGTCGCGACTTCCGCCTCAGATCCCACCAACGGCGAACCTCATTGGGTTGATGTTGTCTCGGAGATATTACTCACCATTTTGTCTTCTGATGTTCCGCACACGAAAACGATTGTTCGTCATGCATTCCATCAAATAGTCCCGGAGATAACGCCGTCTACCATACAACTTCTAACAGCGCCACTTCTTAGTAGTGGAAAGGATGATGATGATGTTGTTAAGGTGGATGATTCCGACGTCGAAGGTGAGAGTGGTGAAGATGTATATGCCGATGATAAGGATTTGGGATCCTCCACCCCACCTCCTGATGAGGAATCCAGCAGTGACAGTGAATCTGATTCCGATTCAGTGGACCTGGATGAGCAGTTTGCAAGTGATGTAAAGAACGCTATGGGTGAAAGTTTCGCCGCTGATGAAAGCGCAGATGATTTGAACGATGAGGAAATGCTTAAGTTTGATAGCGCGATTGCGAAAGTATTCAAATTAAAAACAACCAAATCTAAAGAACATAAAATTAAATCGAAATTGCTGTTGGATAATTTTAAGCTTAGGTTGATTGACCTTATTTACACCTACATTAAAGATAAAAGCGATAATTATCTAATTCTATATTGTTTGGAAACGTTGGTTAAACTGCTAATCGAGATAGAAGTTGATAGTCATTTGTATAAGAAGGTAGTTCAGACTTTAGGATTATTTACATGTAGCAAACAATTCCCTCATATTAATGGGAACACGGCGGCTTACGATATCGGCAAATCAGCTCTGTTTAATTGCCTTCATTTAGGAAACAAATCTCTATCTCCTTTGACATCGAACTACCTCTACGAGGCCGCGCTTTATCTTATCAAAGTTCTGGAGAGTAGTGAGAATCCGAGAGATTCCGTGACCAACTTGTTGATGACGACCTTAAGGACCTACATGAGCGGCAGGTTGTCTCATATGAAACCGAAGTTCTTTATGGATGTTGTGCGGAAATTTCCCGATCTTGGATTCTCCTTAGTTCCAGAACTCACTGTATCCACCTCAACGGCTTCCAATCCCTATCGCAAGATACAAGCTTACACGATCCTTCACGAAATCATTAAAAGCAACACCATTAGCCGGTGTAACCAGAACCAAGTTCAGTCTCGCCTTAAAGACTTTAGCAATCAAATCGTCACTCAACTTTCTACAAACTTAAATGATCCATCGGCCACACCTAAACCGCGTTTATTTACTGAAATACTAATTTTAATCGATTGTTTATTTGTCTCACCATCGTTCGCGGAACATATTGACTCGAGTCAACGTTCCGACCTCGGGGAGGCTGTGACAGTTGCCATGGCATCGTGTAAACAGCGTTACGGGGGTAACGATGTGCCTCGCAAACTAATAGCGATGGTTAAAAGGGTGGTGGAACCTACCGGCGTTGATAGTAGCAGTAAGGATACCGATAGCAGTGGGAACAAACCCGGGTCAGGGGAAGCAACAGCTGTTAATGGAGTTATTGGGGTAGATATGGAAGATGAAGACCAAGCAGATAAAGATGATGCTGGAAGAATTATTGTTGCTATGGATGACGAAGTGGGAGAAGGTGATATAATAGTTGCGGAGATTAAAAGTCCTAAAAGGATAGAAAATAAGCCGAAAGAAGAAGATATGAAAATTGAAGAATTAACCATGGCTGACCCGGTAAGCGATGCTCCTGCGGTTACACTCGTGGGCGCTAGTGAGTCGGAAACCACGTTAAAGGAAACAGAATCAATTCTTGGAGGCCGAGAAACGGGCAATAATGATTCTGGAAGAGAAACGTTAACTAATGGGTTGGTCGGCAGCGGTGGAAAGGAGGTTCCAGTGGCTCCAAAACGACGACTCACCAACCGGGGTCAACCAGATGTTACTGAGGAGGTTGTCGGGACTGTAAGACGGAGTAAAAGGCGATGCGTTGTCATTCAGCGAATAAAGTCTAGCGCAGATTAGTAGAGGTCTGGGGGGGAATTCAACGCCAAGATGTTCGTCATTAGTTATCTGGTTTGGTGACTTTAACATAAAAGATATATAATTGTTATTTTTTATATTATAATTATATTATGATCTTCTGATAAAGTCTACGGATTAGTAATAATGAAATAATTTGGCGATGAATGGTGAATATATTTTTTTTTTCTAATTCAATAAAATAAATACACTTCAAGTTGAGTTATTTCATTTATGTATTTGTGTTAAATTAATTACCAAATCTTCAGGGCCATATATTTTCCAACTTTATATCGCAGTACGACATTATTCTCGGTATGTCCCTCGTAAGACATACATTAACTATCAACTATGTATATTCAGTATGTCACCCAAGACCCAACATGACATGACATGACGTCATTCGATGGGTGAGATTCGAACCAACAGCCTTTACAATCATAACCCGACATCTTATCCACTACGTTACAGTGGTACGTCACTACGTACTGTGGTACGTCACTACGTTACTGTGGTACGTCACTACGTTACTGTGGTACGTCACTACGTTACTGTAGTATGTCACTACGTTACAGTGGTACGTCACTACGTTACTGTGGTACGTCACTACGTTACTGAGGTACGTCACTACGTTACTGTGGTACGTCACTACGGTTACTGTGGTACGTCACTAACCTCACTTTACGTTACTGTGGTACGTCACTAAGTTACTGTGGTACGTCACTACGTTACTGTGGTACGTCACTACGTTACTGTGGTACGTCACTACGTCACTGTGGTACTTCACTACGTTACTGTGGTACGTTACTGTGGTACGTCACTACGTTACTGTGGTACGTCACTACGTTACTGAGGTACGTCACTACGTTACTGTGGTACGTCACTACGGTTACTGTGGTACGTCACTAACCTCACTTTACGTTACTGTGGTACGTCACTACGTTACTGTGGTACGTCACTACGTTACTGTGGTACGTCACTACGTTACTGTGGTACGTCACTACGTCACTGTGGTACTTCACTACGTTACTGTGGTACGTTACTGTGGTACGTCACTACGTTACTGTGGTACGTTACTGACAGGTGTTGAAGAGTACAATAATTACAATAGCAGTAACTATGGAAGCAATATAGTAAAATACTACTACAGTTCAATTTATTTTGTAACACTATCGCTCTATAATTTATTAAGTATTTAACCAATAAAAATCTACCAATTTAAGAAAAAAGTACGTATTACATGGGAAAAAAACCGTAGAACATTTGTCTTCAATATTATCTTGACCCTTTATTAACCTCGCTGCCAATGACGCTCGGTAAATAAAATGCCTTAAGAATAGTAAAACAAATCTTCTACTTTTTTTCCCGAGTAATAAATGATTTTTGCGGCCCCCGTTTAATCGCATCAAACGTGCCGCACCAAACTAGAAATAAAGATTTCTTCAGTTATTCGTCCAGGAATTACTTACAAAGTCTCACGAGTTTTGTGTTACTTCCAGTCCCAGAGCCGACTGCGGTTAGTGACGGATTTAGCTCCAGTCCCATAGCAGACTGCGGTTAGTGACGCATTTAGCTCCAGTCCCAGAGCAGACTGCGGTTAGTGACGCATTTAGCTCCAGTCCCATAGCAGACTGCGGTTAGTGACGCATTTAGCTCCAGTCCCAGAGCAGACTGCGGTTAGTGACGCATTTAGCTCCAGTCCCAGAGCAGACTGCGGTTAGTGACGCATTTAGCTCCAGTCCCAGAGCAGACTGCGGTTAGTGACGCATTTAGGTCCAGTCCCAGAGCAGACTGCGGTTAGTGACACATCTAGCTCCAGTCCCAGAGCAGACAGCGGTTAGTGACGCATTTAGCTCCATTCCCAGAACAGACTGCGGTTAGTGACGCATTTAGCTCCATTCCCAGAGCAGACTGCGGTTAGTGACGCATTTAGCTCCAGTCCCAGAACAGACTGCGGTTAGTGACGCATTTAGCTCCATTCCCAGAGCAGACTGCGGTTAGTGACGCATTTAGCTCCAGTCCCAGAACAGACTGCGGTTAGTGACGCATTTAGCTCCAGTCCCATAGCAGACTGCGGTTAGTGACGCATTTAGCTCCAGTCCCAGAGCAGACTGCGGTTAGTGACGCATTTAGCTCCAGTCCCAGAGCAGACTGCGGTTAGTGACGCATTTAGCTCCAGTCCCAGAGCAGACTGCGGTTAGTGACGCATTTAGCTCCAGTCTCAGAGCAGACTGCGGTTAGTGACGCATTTAGCTCCAGTCCCAGAGCAGACTGCGGTTAGTGACGCATTTAGCTCCAGTCCCATAGCAGACTGCGGTTAGTGACGCATTTAGCTCCAGTCCCATAGCAGACTGCGGTTAGTGACGCATTTAGCTCCAGTCCCAGAGCAGACTGCGGTTAGTGACGCATTTAGCTCCAGTCCCAGGGCAGTAATACTTATATTAGCATTAATGGGCATTAATACTTATAAAAATTATATTAAAAATTAAAATAATTTAATTTTTATGTATTGATTATACTGTATTACGTCAATCAATATTAAATAAGTATTTACAACTATGCTTATTCCCCAGAAGTTAGTTATTTTCCCAGTTATTTAACCCGCGGGCAGGAAACAACCCGAGGGCGAAGCCCGAGGGTGTTCCTGCCCAAGGGTTAAATAACTGGGAAAATAACTAACTTCTGGGGAATAAGTAAGTTGTTACACATGTACTGTGGTATGCATTTCGATTATTTTTATCCCTTAACAACTATTTACAGATTCTAAAAGGGCATTGTTTGGGGGGAGAGTTTACAAAATGGGGCTTGGAAAGTTTTGGGGGTGTTTATATTGATTTTGCCCAAGGGCATTGGGGAAAATTTTCGGTGTGTTTCACTTTAATTCATTAATTGCATAGGTGTTATTTTGCCCAAGGGAATAATAACACCCAAGCTCCAAAGGTAAAACATTAGGCCTACTGTGGTACTGTGTCATGTATGTTGTATAGCTCTATGCTTAATTCATCCAATCGCCGTAAGATTCGATCATCAAAAAAGCACCTGAATTTGTTAGTGAATATTGATGTCAAACTTATTTAAATGGTTTACATTCTAAAATTCCTATTTTCTTACATTGGCCGCTAGGAGTAACATTGCATAAACTTCAAATTGGATATACAGTACAGGCCACCAGAAAAAGCAGATTTCATCCAATGTGATCACATGTGAACACATTTGTTCAAGTCATCTGATTGGCAGGTTATGGAGAGTTATCTTCTAGATTACACAGCAGGAGGCTAACTTGCTGGGACCGACAAAGGCTTTGTGTGCGGTGCGCCTGTATGTCTGATATCAGGTAGATGAGAGAGTCCCCAGGGCGTAACATTGCGGACATGGGCTGTATTGGTAGAGAGAGAACTACATACAAGACCACATGGAGGTTCGTGGAGTGTATGGGTGGATGGGTATGTGGATGGAGGAGCCTAGACCATTGAATAATTAATTTAGTGCAGGGGGAGATGTCGCGCCATTAGTCTGACACCGAGAAGGCACACAGAAACACCAGAAGATGCCTTAACATCACTAACTATAGGCCTGCCTACTAGACACTATTAACCGCACACTATAAAGGTAAACAATATCCTTATCGCATTTCCAGCTGCAGTGAGTGACAGTTAGCGGCAAACTACAGAGAGTTTCCAGCTTACTAAGTGTTTCAAAAGTATTCAATTGTACCCTTTGGCGAAAAAATTTTGGTTGATGCCAATTCAATTATGTTCAATTGTCCCGTTCAACAACATTACATTACACTGGTACACATTTGATAAAATGTATTCACAATTGTACAAATCTGCGTTTTCTGGTGGCCTGTACTGTATAACTAATTTGGCTGAATTAATTGAATAGTATTTTTGGTGGACATGTCATGTATCCACTACCCCCAGAAGGGGGGTGTATATCGTTCACATTAAATACATTTATTAGTACTGTATAAATAATTATTTAGTACTTAGGAAATTGTTAATTAATTTAATGGTTCTGGAATATATGAAGTTTATTAAGAATATATATTATATGTATATGAATATATATTAATATAAATATATTACTTAAAGCTACAAACATTTTCTATTTCGATGCTCTTTCAACACGAAAAATATTTTCACATTTACATCTTTCGCCGGGAAAAGTAAGTTCAATGCAATCCTAGGCCTACTGTATGATTAACTATTATTCCCCAGGGAAAAAAGTAGGTACTTCTTTTTCTCCACATTTTGAGCTATATTTAAGCTAACTAAATAGTAACATTATAAGAATAACATTAATATTCCCATAGTAACGGGTTGTTATGCCAGTTTTAAAAGAAGGATGTCACTTAGAGTCGAACAACACCTATCTCCGCTCCACTATATCAAAGTATGGTCTAGAAAATGTAGTGTTGGCTAAGAACTGCATAAAGTAAAGTAAAGTAAAGTTATATTTAAACGTGTAAGAAGAAACACCAGAGGCAACAACCCAAAGGCTCCATTATCTTGGCTATTATCTGTAACGCAGGGAAGGCACCACACTACTCCCAAGGTCGAGTACTCTGGTTATCTAACCATATTCTTTACTCCTTAACTCATGACAGGTTGCCATTAGCCTACAGTACAACTGGAAGCGAGCAAAAATTTGGCTGTTCTGGGGCTTGACCAGATCTTCCGCTTAGAAGACCGGTCAATACTTTTTTTTACTTTACTTTAATATTAAAACGTTTCAATGTCTGTAATAAAAAGGAAAAGGCAGAAAGAGGCGAACGTATATAAACGACATTCTTAGATATCTTTTTTTAACATTTAGGAGGAAGGAACTGGAGAAACGCCTCACTGCAGTACGAGGTAGTACGGTACCTTGCAGCCTATATAAATACAGGCCAAACTAGACCTACCTGCAGGGCTGCAGACCTGGTACGGTGCGACTCTGGGCTGTGACACTATGTACAGTCCCTATCTCATTCTAGATACTGTTTCTCAAACTGGGTACCTTTTCTCTTACCTCACTCTTACTAACTCAAACCTGTCTGGTTTACTCAAACCCAACTCAAACTCGCGTAACCACCCACTGTGCACTGTGTAGCATTCATACAACAAGCTGTCTGTGTTTAATGGCCCACTCGCTTCTGTTATACTCTGCCTACGGGATTGATGGTCTCCTGCTGTTATAACATTCCCTAAACTTGATTTGTTTGTGTGTAATTAACTCCAGTAGACAGTGAGAATTAAGTTGCAGACTCAGTGACTCAATTTATTTTTAAATTTCAGAATAAAAAAATTATATGCTAAAAAATTATTAAACTGAAGATTTATTAATTTTTATTACATTTATTAAGTATGTATGACTCATAACATTTTAACGTTATTTTACATTAAAATATAACCATATAATATAACCAACCAATTTTATAAATTTATTTTAATGTTGCGTATATTTCGCTAATGTTTCTAATGGGAGGGGGGGGGGGGGGGGGTGTTGCGAGGTCCCATATGCACTAATAATTCTTAATTAACCATTAGATTTTTAAACTGATATGTCTTGTAAGGCACCAATTGACATCAAACAGACAGACAACAGAGCACCAATTTCCCACAACAATATTCCCAGAATTAAAACTTTCTCTACAAACAGACCGAGCCAGTGTGGTTTAGTTAACAACATACATTTAGTAAAGCCCACAAAGGAACTGCGTGATTGACATGTCTTTTATGAGACACACGCAAGCCGGCCTGCCCAGCTTATGTAATTCAACCCATTAACTCAAGAGCCCAAGCAACAGACAGAGGCCCCTTCCCCATGTGGTGCCTCACTCAACCAGAGTAATTATCCATCCCGTACAGGAAGAGTAATGCTGAGTATGACACAGTTGGAAGTCAACCTAACTCAAACCATGGCGCCAGACTCTAGTTTGAGTTAGATTGAGCTGGCTGCATCTTTCTGATTTCTCAACTCTTACCCCAGTCTTACCTACTGAAATTCTCCGTTGACTATCATTAGTAAAAGGTTTGAGAAATGATACCCAGTTTGAGAAATAATATTCAGAATGAGATAGGGACTGTAGGCCTACTGTACCGGTACCTCTTAATTTGCTGTGGAAATTGAAAGTTGTCATGGGTCAGTTCCGTCAGTATAATTCGTCAATAATATGAGTATGACAATGAGGTGATTAATGAGACATAAATAGGCCTTGCTGTCTAGTAGAGCACAGCCCAATAATAATGAAACATGAAATACAAAACGCCCAATAATAATGAAACATGAAGTACAAAACTAGTTGGTGGTCTGAATACCTGATTTACACCTGATGTGACACACAACAGACCTAAGACGAGTACAGCAGCAATACCGGTTCCTATGTTTGTATGTCAGTCTGTGGTGTCACGATAAACACTTCACTACTAAGAGGGAATAACATGGTTATTTAGCCCTAGGGCAAAATAACTTTTTTGGCCGTAGCCCAGCATTAGGAATAGTTATCATCCCGCTAATAAATGTGTAACAACCACAGTTGTTGTCCGACTGCTACTACCCCAGGTAGCACAAATACGTAAATTTACGGTAAATTTACGTTCATTATTCGTCCAGACGTTGTGGATTTATGTTCATATGACGTTGTATTTCTCCCATAAGATGCTATTGATGCTAAACGTTCAATAGTTCAAAGTTGGCCGTCAGAAGTACCGTAATATGAACGGGCAATTGAACGTAAAAGAGACCACAGGCAATCTATGTTCAAATGACGTGTTCACTAGACGTTCACTTCTGGTGTGTTATAGGTCCATATTAGGTTGAATAAACGTAAAAATTTAACGTGAGACCAACCAATCACTGTTTGTTGGTGCATGTTCTGTGTAGAGAGGGGGGGGGGGGGGGGGGGGGGGGTAGCCTACCTTATCCAATCCCTACACCCTATCCTACGGCCCTACACCTACAATACCCTATACATTTAGAGAAGGAAGCATCAGAGTATATATGAAATTATTTAATCGATAGTGATATAAGAGTATCCATGATATATTATGGTGATGATCCACAAATTCGCATTGGATTAGTTAGATTTCTGTATTTTATCTTATTTCCAGCCAAAATAGATTATTCATATTGATGAATCTTAAAAAAATTAATTAATTTTATGACCTTATAATTGATATTTGAAATTTTGTATCTATGCAATAAGGCAATAATACATACAAAAAGCAATTGAAACGTAAGAAAGGTTTATATAATATGATAAATTTGTAAAATAAAAAATAATGTTTTGCGATTAAAAAAATTACCCTACGCATGATAGAAGTTTGAACATTCCAACGCCCATATATCCGATTTATCTCAACAAAATGTAATGGTATTTGGTCAGTTGGTATCAAAATAGACAAACTTTTGCGGTTTTCTTTGTTTGATATTTTCTTGGTTCAAAAGGCCTAATATATTCTAATAATTTTATTACAATTTTTCGTGACATAGTACTAGTGTATTAGCATTAGTAATCAGTAGAATCACCTTTGTCTAATTTTGATGTTATTTGTTGTTTAAAATGTTTAAAAATGCGTCAGCATTGTATTGGTTATCAATGTTTTGTTGTGTGAATAATTTTTCGATTACTTAAAGTAATTGTTTTGTATTGAGAATGAACCATTAGTCCAGATACAGTATAACTAAGCGGAACCACACCAACCATACAAGGAATAGGCTAACCAACATTAAAAATATTTGCAAAATAATAAATAGTCAGATAATTGTATCACGAACAAGTTTGAACATGCCATTGACATAACAAGTTATTTAGGTACAAAAAAATGAACGCATAACTGGACGCAATTTGAACGTTCAATATTCGTTTGTTTTGGTACATATTCAATTTCTTTAAAGTTAGGACGTTAAATTACCTAATGTGAACGTCACAATTTGGTAAATTACTCACAACGTCAGCAATTTTTACCAATTTTGAACGATATTTCACAGATGTTCATTCAGATTCGCAGGAAAAAAGTACCAAATATGAACGTTCAATTTTTTTCGTGGACGTCCTGTGCTACCTGGGACAAATGTAGGTTCCCTTGGAAACATTATCAATAATAAAATCTGATGCACTTTATTTATCCAATCCATCTTAGTACCAAACGTCTAAACGATTCCAATAGTTATTGGAAGCATTTGTGACTTAATTGTTGCAATGCAGCGAAATAAAAACCTCTAAACCTATAGATTTTTGAAATCAGCAATTTACTTTACTTTTAGACTGCAAAATCTAGAATATTGGAACACAATTTTTAAAAATATGTATTTTTTTCACAGCTTTTTTGGATGAGAAAACCATGACATCCTATAGACTATATACCTATATAGTAGGTCATGAGAAAACATTATAAAATTAAAAGTGGATTTGAATAAAAACCATATATTCCGAACAGAATGAGCCCAAAATAAGATCCCTACGATCAAAACTCGCGAAGTTACGGCCAAAAATAAGCTGCTGCCTAATTTTAAAAAAGGGACTTTAATTTTAATTATCAGGAAATACTGTATCAACACAAATACCAGGGTTGGGGGAGATGGGGCAGTAAGGGTACTATACAAGGGATAGTTATAAATCCCGAAAATAACGAAAAAGACGAATTTATCAGCGAAAATATCAAAATTATCAAACAATCTACAAAATCTCGCATTCCAATAAGATGAGTATAATTATAAGTCACACTTTACATTTTTTAATTAATAAAATTCGCCCCATTTTCGACCTTAAAAGTAATTTAATACCAAATACTGTCTCCTGGTTGGTTGTTGGGTGTTGACCAATAATGGCAGCTTGGATGAATGACTCAGCATCAACAGATCAGTATAGGGGCCTACTGGTGTATTACTGTACAGTACAAGCATATGGTACGGTACAGCCTGAAGCGGCAAAGTTGAAAGAAGCGGTCCGGTACCCTAACCCAATACTGCAACGATGTAATTCCCATATGAAATGTTGTTTGCATTACGGCATACGGTGCCTTTAGCGCTACCTGGCCTAGGTGTGCACTGTAGGCCTACAGTGACTGTCAGGCAAGTGACGCGGCGTGGCGGATGTGAACAGGTGAACGTAACTACAGAATTGCAGTCCAGCAGTCGCTATAACTGCAGTAGGCCTACACTCTGACTGTACTGTCATAATTTGAGCGCCATCTTGTGGTGTTTTGCAATCATTGGATCACCCCTAACAACCAATCAGCAGAGCTAGTATTTGGTATTAAATTACTTTTAGGGTCGAAAATGGGGCGAAATTATCGGATTTTATTAATTAAAAAATGTAAAGTGTGCTTTCTAATAATACCGATCTTACTGGAAAGTTTGATTTTATTTAAAGTTTTATAATTTCGATATTTTCGTTAATAATTTCGTCCTTTTCGTTTTTTTCGGGTTTTATAACTATCCCTATACAAGAGGGTTCGTGGATGTACTGGTCTTTAATTAAAAAAAATAATTTTGATGCCCCTTAGCGGCTACAGCCAGAATTTATATTTTTTACGCAAAACTCCACTGTCAATATGTAAGAATGTCTGTTAATATAACATCTATCAACATGAAAGCACCACACCTTGATAAAATATTCGCTGATGGGGGTTATTATGATTTCATTCAGTTTTTACTTTTAAAGAAATCTTGTCAGTCTGAATGTCTGTCTGTCCGACGGACGGTGTGTCGAAAAACTCTGTTGTCACATTCAGTTATTATTTCAAAATAAAATAAGTACCGACCAAGAAAAGCCTTTGTAGGAAATGTTTTATTCAGCTTCTGATGTTTATACAGAATGACCGATGGACAGACCGACACAAGTTGGCCGAGACGATGTTTATAAGTTTATAACTTGTTATCTTACCGGTCCAACTTGTTTTGAAAAATATACATTATATTATATTGACAGACCGACACTCAGACGGACAGACACCCAGAGAGCCATATATCTCGAGATATTACTAAGCGGTTTTCGGATTTGGAATCCTCATACAAATCTGTTCAAGATGAAATGAAAAACAAAAATTTCAACCCATTACTATTACTCACCACCCCCCTTACTTCCTGAATAGCTCTTTCTCTCTCGGGGCAAATGTGAATTACAAAATATGTAAGAGTGTACAATTAAATATTAATAGATAAAACAACTACCAGCAGGTAGGGATGTTGCGAATCTCATATTGTTAACATCTGCGGATGCAGATGTCTGAGGTGACATCCGAACGGATGCGGATGTCTATTAAAACATATATTTTTGCCTGGCCTCCCTTTTACATCGAGGTTATACCAACATTTTAATATTATATTCTAATCTTATATTAATAAACTAACAAGAGTCTAAGGTTATAGAACAGAATGGGACATAATATAACAAAACAATAATATAACAAACATTTTTTGTATTGTTCCCGTCGAGTGTTAGTCTATACTGTATAGTGTACAATAATGTACGTGTACACACACTGGCACACAAAATCGAACTTATAAGGTTGATCCTCTTTTTACTTTTGTCAGCATCTTGATTGTCTCTATCTATTTATGACTTTGAGTCCGACAGACAGATAGACTTACAGACAGATATACAGACAGACAAACTTACACGTCGATCGTTTGGTCCTGGCCTGCGTCATGAGGTCTTGGGACATTAGGTCCTGGCATAATACAGTACAGTAGTTTATTTTGCATCTGGCCAAGTTGATATAAGAAATAAGTAGTAAGAAATAATTTTGATATTTTATACTTTGATAATTTTAAGATAAAATAAAAAAAATGTCATATGGGAAAAAATAATTATTATTGAAAATTTAATTGAGTGGTTACTGGGCCTTCAGACAGGATGCTTGAATAGCGCATGTAACATCCGCATGTCACATCCGCATGCCATGGGTGCGGATGCGGATGCGAAAAATCATGCGGATATCCGCGGATGCGGACATTCACCACATCCCTACCAGCAGGAACTATCAGGTTACAGTAAAAAGAGTGATTGGTGACGTGTGAGACACGAATAAGACCGGTAAGCAACTCGTGGGCAATTTGAGCCTGCGCGCCATACCTATTCAGGAGCTGTAGCCACTCTGTCACTGCGACACAACCCAACTGTAACTACGCGATATTTAGTACGGAAGGAACGGAAGGCCCTGAAACGAGAAAAAAATTGGTCAAATCAGTGATAAGAACGAGTTTTTATCACTAAAATAATATGTGGGATCTTTCGAAAATATCAGCCGCCGATATAATGTTACCTCAACATATATTTAATAGGATAATAAATTAATATTCGAGCTGATTTTATTGTTTGTGATTCATATTTTTTTACCCCATAGCAAAATCTTGTACTTTACAAGACAACAATCCTACTCATCTCTAATTATGATTTTATATTATAAAAGTAGTAGTAGTAGTAGTGCTAGAATATGGGAACACAATTATTAATTGAATGGAATATATTATGAAACAACTATTTATTCGGAGACATAATATTAATTATATAAAACAAAAAATGATTGTATTTAAATAATTTATAACATTTACATCATAATATGTGAGAGCAGATGGACCGGGTTTAGGTGCCGCTGCGACGGAGATTAACATAAATAAATGAGACTCTTTGAGACTGAATAGTGGCGTTTTCCTTCACACAATGTTGTACGTAATTTTTGAGACAGGGGGGGGGGGGGGGGGGGGGGGGACTGGACGCAAATCCCACCTTGGCGAATTAATATCCCGCCTCAATGTTAAATTCTCCATTTAGGGAAAGGAGCAGGTTACAGTGCCACGTTATTTTAACCGAAACAATAGAACACTTTTGAGAATAATCAGCTGTTATTTGGGTCCAGCCCCCCCCCCCCCCCCCCCCCCCCCCCCTTATCTGTAATTTGTTACATTATGTCAACTTATCGGCGTTATCGAGGTTTGAATGTTACTTTAATATTGTAAAGAATATTTATGAAATTCCTATCCTTTTAGCAACAAACCACAGCTACTACAGTACAACCTAAAGTTGTTTGATTACTTTGCAGCGTTCCGTCCTATAGACCACAACTCTGTAAAGTAATACTTTGCAGGGTTACGAGGTTCCCACGAAACGCTGATAAAGTAGACGTAATGTAACTAAGCCTTCTATACACGGTTTGGTAAGATGCCTTGGTATTTAAAAAATATATAAAAGAGTTAGTAATGGAGCTACAGCCAAGGGAACCACGCAGGATCCATAAGCGCGAGATTATCAGGACTTTCTGCGGCGGCGACTAGAGTTGTTACTTTACTCTCCCCTCCGCGGTATTCCGCCATGTTCTGTAGCCGCATGGATATCGAGGAAACGGCGGCGTCCACCAGGTTAATCAGCTGACACCGCTCCAAATCGTCGTCGTCGCTAACGATGTTAGACACGTCGTGACGCCGTTTCTTATCCCAGTAGATGATCTCGTCCCTGAAGATCGCCCTGAGGACGCTCTCCACGGAGAAGTTGGGCTCGATGAGACAGCGAGCGATGGCGACCATGTTGGCGGTGAGCGAGCCCCGCACCGCGGTAGGGGTGAGGAGTTCCCTGAGGTTGGGAGTCAGTCGGAAGGGGACGGCCCGGTTGGCGTCCAACACGCCGCTACTCATCAGGTCGAAGTGATAGAACAGCGGCTTCAGACACCCGGACTCGCGACTCAGTTCGATCCGAGATGGGGCCACCGTGTCCAGGTGGAGGACGAACTCGACGAATCCTAACAGCGACATCTGGTTGCAGAACTGCCGTCGGAATGTGCAGTACTCGGTGGGAGTTGGGTAAGTCCGTAACGCCCAGCGACGCACCAAGCTCTCGGAAACCTCGCCACTTTGTATTTCTGTAAATATATCAATAAGCATTTTATTTGTTGTCTCTAAACCGCGCGATTGGAATAAGTTGAGTTTATCGTAGTATTTCGATAACGGGGAATAATAATCGCGGTTCTTCCTCGACTCTTTGTAGATGTCGAAAAGAGATAGAGAAGATTCGTCTTCTTCTATAAGTCGCATCTGTGGACTAATTGGAACGACAGCGGGAAGAGAGAACCCGATGAATCTCTTGGCAGTTTCTTTCCGCTTACAAAATAGATTGTTGATCAACCTGAGGAACTGTAGAACGCGTTCCTCCCTGCGGGATTCCGTCATGGAGTCGTTCATTACGAGGTAGGGGTAAATCTTGCCGTTACTGCCACGCATGGTGAGGCGTTTCGCGTAGGAGCCGTGCTTGTAGACGGTGTTCACGCGAGGAAGGAATCGCACGATATTGATCAGATAGTGGCTGTGTTTAGGGAGTAAAAACTCCCCAGGTAAACGAACATCTGCTGTCGTATTAGAGAAATTACTCAAAAACCTACACTTTTCTTCGAGTAAAAACAATTTAGGCAAAAGTTGGCATTTCGCTTCTAAAATATTAACCCATTTTTTAAGTTTCTGTATCAAAGTATGGAGTCTAGAGCTCCCCGGTTGTTTCAAGTTCAAATCATCAATGAATTGTTGTTTGAGTTTCTGGAATCCGGTATCGCGGGTAGCTACTCTCTGTCCGCTGTTACCCATTAGAGACAATGAGGCGTCTTGCGACGAACCAAACGTGGTGATTAACTTACTTATGAACGCGATTACTTGTGGGGGCGCGAGACAGTCGCAGCGTCGTTGCTCGAACGCCGCCGTGTAGCAGAGACTCAAACCCTGTCGCAGATGACGAAGAACTTCCTCGTACCAGTTCTCCCGGAACCAAATCAACCGATCCACTATCCCCTCCAGGGAGGCCAATAGCGACGGGTGGATATCCCGCTGTAGGTTCATTATCCGAGAGCAACGCCACATACTGGGCGTGGCTCGGATCGACTGCGACTCAATCTGCGAGTCGCTCTTATCGACATCCATATCGCTATGGCTACTGGCACCGACATCGTTTACAGAATCCATCAGTTTAAACTTCTCCCGTTGCTCGATCTTCAGTATCAGATAGAGCGTCCTGATAGGGAAGTAAACGGCCTGGGGATAGTTCCGGGCAACCGTGCTCGCCAGGTGCAACAACTGTTTACCTTCCTTACGCACTAGACACGTCATTAACTGGGGTATCCAAGGCAACCACACCACAGGCGGCACTCCCTGGGCGTATCTCTCCACCGTTTCTGAGAGTTTCTCTTGGCTGTCATCGAAACTGAGAAACCAGAAAACCTTGGCGATATATTTTCGAGCTTTCGGTTCATTCTGATGCCGAGTGGCGTGTAAGAAACAAATAACCGCTTCAGTAGCGAGTTGGATATTCACACGAGAGTTCTTGATAAATACTTGTTCGATGTATTCGCCCCACGAGGACCAGGACTTAGCGGACGTATCGTGAAGTTGTACAGCAGCGGAAAAGGCGTTGTTCGCTTCATCGGATTGTCCAACTTGCGCGAGGAATGTGCCTTTCAACGCATAAAATTCTGCGATCATATCTTTAATGAAATACTTGAGATTGGTTGACTCAATCAGCTCTAGACCCTGTTGCAACTCAGAGTTGCCCAACACGTTGGCCATCTGCAGGTAACATTTCACCTGCTGTTTGATCTTCTGGAAACAGTCCAGTATGGGGACGCTGGGTATGGTATGAATCTGGCTGAGTGTGTCGAGACAGACGCCAGTAGATCCTTGTTTCCGGGCTATTTTCCCGTAGAGAATAATTGCTTGAGCTGAAGCATGGACGCCAAGCATCGCGCTGTTATTCGCCATAGTCTGTTGTTCGCCGGTTACTGACGATGGAGGTGTCACTGTCCCACCCCCAGCAGTCAACCCTTCATAAGCATTTACTATCGCTTGGTAATGATGCTGTCTCCACATTAGAATATCACTCCAATGACTTAAATCATCTGCAATAGTTGGCAGTCTATTTTTCCATGTCTTTACCACTCCTTTCATATCGTGGATGCTGTTATTGCGACCAATTTGACCGGTAACTAATCCCTGCTGCACATTAGAGGCTTCTTGTAGTTCCATTATCTGCTGGCTGAGTTGTAAATACGGAATATGGGCGTGACTCACCATGTAAGGAAGTCTTCTCCAGTCCCTGATGGCCTGACTACTCGACATCTCGACGAGACGTTCTACAACGTTTAGATGCTGTTCGTCCGGATGGCAGATAGCCAAATAACCCCGATAGAGATTCACCTTAGCGACCATATCTTTGGGGCAATTCCCTTCCACTACTTGTTGGAGGGCATCCTTCATGGAGTTCCAGTTGGGGACCCGCCATGCGCACTCCAGCACCAGATGGGGATTGGGATGTTGCCTTGACGACCCATACTCCTTAAGAAGAGTCCAATCATTCAACTCCCGGGAACAACGAATCCAACGCTGCTCCCACAGACGTAGTTCGGGTAATACCGTTAGAGGGTTATTACTTATGTTGTAGTCGCTTCTAGCTCGGTCCATGCCTTCCTCGTAGACTTGGCGGGCCTGTTGGTAGAATCCTTGTTGTTCATACCGAAGTCCAACAGCCGTGTCATCCATCTTGCATCGAGATATCCATAGAGCTGCAAACAAATCCTCCTCTTGTAGTAGACCATAAATATCAGCCAAAGCATCCATGCATTCTTGCAAATTTGTAGTGTTTTGACTAGTATTTAATGCTTGCAGATTAATGTTGATGTTAGATTTATTTTGGGAAAAACCACTATGCTCCGCAATAGTTCTTTCCAACGTCAGACAAGCGCGATGCCACAAATTATGTGTCTTAGCTAAGAACTTCAACACCAGGGGTTGGATGAAGACAGGAGGAAGGCAATTTGACAATGCTTCGACAACAGTGTTTATTGCACTTGGGTGGCAGTCGCGCTGCACATTGTGACTGCCGCTGCAGAGGAATGGTCCTATTTCTCCAGCTAAAATATCGCGTTTCTGCTGTGGTAGGATAGCCCACAGTCGGGGGAATAAAATAACAAACGATTTATGGGCGAATTCCGCATCCAGTCGACACAACTGAGCGAAGGCATTCAAATAACCAAGAGTTGTGGCATCCTTTAAAGACGATATAAATTTGCTATGCCTGGAAGCGAGATGCACCAATCTCTCCTCTGGAGACTGTTCAGCATGTGGCTTAATAGCAGATTGTAGACTATCTTCGTCTAACGTATCCAAGTCATACGTCTCTATAACAGTAGATGCCGACGCCATTTCTATATCAGTGGAAGAAACACCACAAGGCAAAAAATTACTAACTGCAGGCAGTGTGAACTCAGGTGTAGTGCAGGCTACACCAAGAGATTTATCAACTGAACAAAGTAACATTTCAATAACCTGCTTTATCCAAAAGTAATGCCCCATGTGCTCCCAATTTTGGGCACTGATAATGTATAACATACGGATATACAAACTTTTGCTCATGCTGCTATTAATTAAATCGAAGAATTTCGCTCTAATCTTTGGTATGGAGCATTTGAGACCAGACATAAATGCTGGTTCCAACTTTGCTGTTAGCTCACTGCCTGCAAAACTGCTATCATTATAAATACCATGAACTAGATCTAAAAATGCCGACACTAGCTCTTGGTCATCAGCAAATCGTTTCTCAACATTTATCATGAGTTTGATTAATATTATAGATTTTTCTCGTATTGAAGGTCCATTAGTAGTATCTTGAGATTTCATCCAATCATCCATAATCTTAACAACAGAACCAACGGCTTTATTGCAAGGCGATTTCTCTATCAGCGAACCCACTAGCATTTGAATGAAACTACGTTTCATCTCAGTCTGCATTATAGAAAATCTAGATTTCAATAAATCTAGCATCAAGGCAATGACTTCACTGCTGATACTATCAGATGAAGTCGCTTGCATGACATGTTCACGTATAGCTTTCTGCAAACAACGGTATAAGATTTGTAGCAGCCTATCGCCATAATTAGGAGTGACTGAGCATGCTGACTTCATAAGTAACAACACAGAGTATAAAGGTTGCTGACCTCCAGTCTGGGTTTTCTCATATGCTACCAAACCTTCGACAATGTTCTTAGCGATAGCTGCATACAAATTCTCCAATTCTTCAAATTTAGCGTACAGAAGATGCGCTTCAGAGCGCGATGCCCCGGTTGGTGTTGCAACCCAAGGCTCAATGGGAAAAAGAACAAACATCTTAGATAGAAGTTGATTTAAATACTTCACAACTTTGGAATCATCTGATGAAAGACAAGAAGCGAGCGAGCGTTGTAATGACTTCAACCCACTTAGGAGTTTAGATTTACTCATTATATCCAATAAGTAGTGCAGAAACTCCAATATTGTGTAAATATTTGTGTAATTTACAGTGGGTGTACTCTGGTCAATACTATGCAATATCTTATCCATAAATGACAGTTTTAAATCAGCATCTGGCCAAAGAGACTGACTGAGGGCCGTTTTTAGCAGTGTACCACATCGAAGTGATACCATTTCACCCTGATTTGTTGCAGCATTCGTGTTATCTGCTGCAGTACAAACAATTCGCAAAAGAAAGTTACATATTGCATCAGAATGCAACTTATCTATTGACATTGAAGTTTGATATTCAACATTGTCTTGGCTACCACCACTGTTTGTTTCTTCTGCAAATCGCTTGTCTTTGGCGCATTTCATCTCCCATTTCAGTATAATATCGACAAGGTCTCCAGCGAGTTTCTTATGATCAATTGAGGCTGTTGCAGTGAAACCAAGCCTCTGGATGGCAGTTATAATATGTGGTATGAGTTGATGTCGAACAGGATAGTAAACATCGTGTTGTTTCACAATAAGTGAAAGAATGTGAACAAGCTGTCCAACACTTTGGCCTTCTTCAATAATAATTTTCTTTGTCCAATGTTGAAGCATATTATTACCATCGTCCATTCTATTTGGAATTGCCGGGGTCAATATGTCTAGAGCTTGCTTTACAACACTTCGGGCTTCCACAGCATGAGCTTTCAATAAACTATGAAACACCTGTAGTACAATTCTACGGTGAATGGCAAATTTAGCGATTATGTGGGAAAGTAACAGATGGCCATGATATCTCATACAAGGATCAACTGACTGTTTATTAAGAAGACAAGACCACGCATATGTCATCAAGCGACGCAGTTTGTCTCCTTGTTTCTTGTTTTTTATGTCGTGGATATGCAAAGAGGCATACTCGACTAACAAAGAGGAAAACTGAAGGAACATTATTCGCATGCCATCTGCAACTCCATATGGTTTCGCAGGGTCAATAATAGTGCCAATAAATACCGAAATAATGTTTTCCGGCAAATCCATATCAGGGTTAGGTTCCCCTCCAATTAGATCATCCACTGAGCCAGTCTTCAGTGTAGATTCGAAACAAGGTATAATAATGTACTGCATAACCTTAGTTTTGAGGGAATCCTGGCACATTGGATCATGGTAGAGCTCAATGAATTTGAAAAACATTTCCCTTTTTTTGGATATGTCATAAGCTACAACATCGGTATCAATAAATTTCTTCAGAAAATTAAAACTGTAAACATTGCGATATGTAAATACACGAAGAAGTTCGAACAACAAATTGAAATCGTTATGGTTGATTTTATAAACGAGAAACAAACATTTGCAAACAAGTCCAATTTCTCGCCAATGTATATGTAATGCATCTGGCGATTGTCTATTGTGGAAGTTATCATTCATCCATAACTGATGCAATTGGTAATATAAGGGAACTTGTTCCAACAGCCAGGTTGGCCGGTTTTTTGTTAGACTAGTTATAACTTGCAGAATAAAGTATTCCACCTCCAATTGTTGAATTGATATTGGAGACATGCCATGCGAGTTAAACATTACCCCAATATCTTTGAACCAATGGGGCGAAGACTCCATGTACAATCGCAAAGGTTGCGCATCTTTGTGCTTTACCATGTGTACAAATAGATTTCGCCATTGTTCCTCATAAGACATAGTCTCTCCAAAGAAAACTTCTACGGTTTCAGCTGGATACCGCAATAAATATCCAATAAGTGGTGCACGGAATGGCGAGCTGGTCTCTAAACACATATCGCGTTCTCCTTTTAATATAATGGTAACCAAAGGTTCGAGCAATTTTGATGAAGCTGCGGGAATTTCACGGAAGATATTCAAAATAGCTGTGCATATTTCAAGTTCACTAGATATTGGTTTATCATTACCGGTACCACTTATTGAAGCATCATTGAGCCACTTCTTCAAAAGATCTATTAATTGATCACAAAGGCGCTCATTGAAAGAGTGCGGGAAGAGCTTAGTGACACCAGAGAGTCGAGTAGCAACATTGTAATTAATGTGCTTATGATCTCCTAAAGTCGTCAACAATGGCCGAGAAATGTTATGAACCTCATTGCGAAAGTCAGCATTGCTGCAACCGCTGAGAAACTGTTTCATTGCCTCAAAGCCAACAATTTGTAGTTTGTCATCAGTGCTGTCCAGAGTTTTAAACAAAATACGAAATATTTTATCCCTTAAAGGGGTTAAGTAATGACAGGAAGCCAAGCATTTGAGTGCGGCTGCTCGTAAAGGTATTGTTGATTTGATATCTTTATAACACGGCAGTTTGGATATCTGAATGTCATCACATTCACATATACCACACAACTCGGTTAAATAGGCCTGGTGCTCAGTAATAGATAGATCATACGAAAACAAACTCGGTTCGAGACTGGTACAGTATGTGTTGCCTTCAAGGAGACCAATTTGGGCATTTAGTGGCTGATTTCTTAATTTATGTTTCCTTGGTGGGATCATGTCTCCAATAACTTCTTTATGAGGAGAAATTAGTTCACTTACAGAGACACTTTTAAGATTTGCTATGGTGTTTAAGCATTCCATGGTAAAATGTCTAACAATATTATTGGAGTTGGTCACTTCAGAAACAAGTTCTTTAATAATACTGGCAAGAACATTATTCTGTTGGGATGACATGATGTCGCAGGGGGTAGCACATCTCATTAAAAGTTTATTTATAACATCTTTACTCACGTCAATGGTGCCATTCGAAACTTCCCCGGACAAATCCAAAATAACGAAAAATAAAGACCTCAGAAATCCCAAGGCATGACCCAACACCCATACTAATGTCATATTGTCTATAAGGAAACGGACTGACAAGCAGCCACCTTGTTTAACAAACCACGACCTTTCATAGCAGCAAAGAACCAGCTTCTCAGCAAGACTGTCGAATAGTGGTAACCTGCAAGCTCTGTCTTTGCTGCCAACCAAATCAACAACAGTATCCACAATAATATTCATAATAAGTTCCCCGATTTTACACAACTCCTTTTCTTCATGACCCATGCAGATGGAAATTGATTCCAGCAGTATGTCATCGTGGTTTATATTCTGAATACTAGACTTTGCCGTACTTCCAAACACATAATTAGCAACTGAAAGCATTGTGAAGTGACGGACAATGTTAGCCAAAAATGGCAGAGCACAGGGACGTAAATCCTTGATGGCAGCACATAGGAAGGCCGATGTCAGTGCCTCAACATAAACAGAGTTATCAGCTGTTTCGACTGGCTTAGGAACAGATTCTTTAAAATCACAGTTTTTAAAATCAATGTGTTGGAACAACTTCAGAAGTTTATGAGATGTATCTGAGAGATCCATAACAGATATCAGGTAGCATTTAACCACTTCCCATGCTTGTCTCCTGTAATATATGTCCACATTGGTTGATTTCAATTTTTGAAATGCCGTATTGATAGAGACTTTAACTGGTAATAGTATAGGCTGTGATACGCCATCAAAATGTAAAGTTAAACATGGTCCAACATCACCAGAATGATATTGCAATACTTGGGGCTCCATAATCATCCTACGATTGCCACCACCAAACTTTCCGAGTATGCGAAAAGCGCTGTGGGCGATTTGTTCATTGGAATTTCGTAATGTTTCCCAAAGGGCCTGCATTAGCTCGGCTCTAACTGGCTGGATGTGTTCATAGAGAAAGTCGGGTTGGAGATTATCCACACATAGTTCGAGGGTTCTGAGACCCTGGTTAACAAGACTCTGGGAGCCATGGAGGGCCGACACAAGGGGATCCATTAGCATCGGCAAATAGGGCAGCAGTGTGCTCAGTCGGACTGGAACAGTGAGACACAATTCTACAAAAAGATCCTTCATGTGCTGCTTGTGTAAACCGCATTGGAGGTGGTTCAATCCCTGGAGGAGGTCTGGCAACAAGGGGAGAAATTCCTGGTATAAAAGGTCATGGCTGCCACCTCCTATGGAACGAAACAATGCTCTAAGGAGCAGAAAATAGTTGAAGGGTTCTTTGGCACTTTGTGCCAAATCCATGCTCCTAATAACAATTGCGCTCAAATGCGGTTTCAACATTTGTTCATTCTCATTAGCAAATAGAGAAACCGAACCAAACACAAGCTTAAAGAGTTTTAAATACAATGCGCTGTGATCGACGACTTTTCCCAGTTCTTCCATATTCTCTAAAAGATAATTAATCATAATTGTAGCGAAACTGGCCGAAGTTACTGTGCTGGCGAGAAATGAATTAACAATAATCTGCAAAGCATAATTTTCCGATATCCTGTCAACAATATAGCCAATCTTTGTTGCAAATATTTCCTTAAAGAACATATTTGGCATTGAAGTAAATATTCCCGCAAAGTGTTCTAAAGTTTCCTTTTCTTCTTTGAGTTTGGTCGTCTGCACACTAGACTGCCTAATAACCAAAGTGTTCCGGGGTCCAGCTTGCACTTTATACACATCCAATGACTTTAAACCGTATTCAACCAAATCAACATAGGCGATAATTTCCGGAGGATCATAATGGCGAGACACGGCTGCAGGTGACATATCCGTGCTATGGCAAGCATTCAACCCCCATGTGAGTGTCTTCACTCCGCACACAAGAGTTTTAACAAGAGTTCTATAATCAGCCATCTGTTGACTGAGAATTTGAGTAGCTTTAAGGACTGATTCACTGGTTTCAGCCGCATCCGGGAGTGATTTCTGCGGACTAGCAGGAGGTGAAGTCGTACTAACAGGCAACTCCATCGAAATCTGTTTGACCTTGTATAGAACATCCGGTATGTAAATCTTTGAAAGAACTTTAAACTTATGAATAAAAACATCCAACATGTGAGATAGAATATTGAAGCAAACGGTCTGTGATTGATTGCTGTGACTTCGTATTCCTTCGACTAAATTTAATAATAATTTACAGGAGAGAGTTTGAATAGCAATTGGGAGAGTGTCATCATGGACATTCTTAGAGAATAAATGGACTGCCAGCAAAGAGTTCGGCAAAGTAAGATTGGCACGGACATGGTGGACCATGTCTGCGAGAGTTGAATAGGCTAACGGTCGGAGGTTCTCCCAGGATGTCCAACCTTTAGATACTAAGAGGTCCTCATTGAACAGTTCATGGACCTGCGGGAGAAAGTTTTCACGGAGATTTGTGGCGAGAATGTGGCGGGTGGCGATGAGTAGCTCCTTCCGTAGATGAGCTACCTCGGGTGGGCAGTTGTACAAGAGAGTAAGAACGCCTTTCACGATCTGGGTGTGGTATGTACAGATCAACTCTTGGTAACTCCTAATCATATAAGCTAAGAAACTCAATGTTTTAATTTGAGCTGCAATGAAATCGGCATATAATTCCTTATCGAAATTCGGTAATTCCTTGACAGCTTGAAGTGGGCCAAGTTGAAGGCAACTAATTATATCAGGTATAAAATCCACTATAATTGGGTGAACATTCGCCTTATATAATTGATACATTAATACAACTATAATAGGCAACTCTGCCAGAACTTTTAAACTGTCGCTCCCTTTAGTCAGGGTATTTGAAGTAGTCGCCCCAGTTAAAGAATCACTTGGAGCAAACGGCCCAAATATTGGTTTCTCTTCGAATATCACAGCGATATTATTAGGCAACTGCTTGTAAATATTACTGACGAATGTAAGAAAGTGACTTATTTCAGGCTGAATTTGTGGGCGGTACTGTTTGTGAAGTTCAATAATAATTTTCAAACAGACCAAAACGTTTTCTTCATTTTCTCTATCCAACATATTGAATATTGTGCTGAGTATTTGCTTAGCGAAAGGTTTCAATGTGTCGTTCGCTGGTAGCCTGTGAGTAATTTCCAAACAAAGTTTACGCAACTGATGGCAAGGATTGTCGCTTAGGAACTGTGGTTCGCATTGCTGAAGAACTAGAAGCATCATCGACACTAAATGTTCCAAAAGTTGGGGATATATCGAAGTACCGATAATCGACTCAAGCTGCTCTCCAATCTCTTGCACCACTTCAACTTTCCGACTAATAGTTGTTGATGGGTCGATCAAGTATTGGGCATGCTGTTTAAATTTTCTTATTGCATCAATGCTTTCATCCATTTCTGTTTTGATATCAGTCCCGATTCCTCCAGCCGGCAATATAAAACTGGAGCTGCCAGGCAGATCCATGGCAACAAAATATAAGGTGAAATATGCTGATATGACCCTCCCAACAATGTGAAAATTATTTATAATAAATATTAATATGTACCGGTATAACTAACTATAACAGAAAACAGTAGACAGTAGGCATATGGGAAGTTCAGAAAATATTCGTAGAAGTTTAATATTTAGAACGGTCTATTGAAAAATATAGAGACATGAAATATATCAGACATATATATGTCGAAAACACTTTCTACCATGAACAAATGAAAATTTATTTTTACTAGCGATACGGTCCGACGAATCTGTACAAAAAAGTACAAAAAAATACAAAATAGTACAATATAGTACAAAAGAGTACAAAAGAGTACGGCACACAATAAATGCCTCTCCCTCTATCCAGCTATCTATCAACTTTATTGAGCTGTTGAGTTCTCCCTCTGCAATTTTGCGGCGGGCTTGGCAGCTTGGGACCGTTTTTTGTGATTTTCGAACACAAAAAGCTGCATTAAAACTCATAAGATTGTATTGTCATGCTCTCTGACTCTGACTGCTAGATCAGCCCCTGCTCAATGCGTGGCTCGCCCCACAATGCTTTGTTTTATTTTGCACATCATCGCTCACTCGTTTGTACTCTTTTGTACTATTTTTGCACTCTATTGTACTATTATTGCACTTTATTATACTCTTTTGTACTATATTGTATTTGTTTGTACTTTTTTGTACAGATTCGTCGGACCCCTAGCGAAGCGATATGTTAATTGTTAACTCTTATTTATCTTTATTTCAATTTTCAAATTGCGATATTTATAGCCTACCACCTACTCAACGATATTTTTACACACAATATTTTTATTCGCGATATTTTTACCAGCGATATTTCTAACTCTCGATTTTTTTTATACTCCATATTTGGGATATTTACATATTTTGACATATTTACACTCCGTATTTTTATACTCGATATTTTTCTATATTGGTCCTACGAATTACCCAAAAAGACACCAAAATACCGAAAAAATTAAACAGTAACCAGCTGAGGCAGCTGACCTGACCAGACAGCCAGTACCTGAGTACCGCCAGACCGGCGGTTTATTTATTTATTTAAATAAATAAAATAAATACCACCTACTGCTACCGTCTGCCGTTACTGGTCTGTGGTCAGCCTGTCAGCTGGTTACTGTTTAATTTTGTCGATATTTTGGTGCCTTTTGGGGTACCGGTAATTCGTAGTACCAATATAGAAAAATATCGGGCTCTTTCCGGTTTCAAGGGCACTGATTTTTTAACAACTGTCTGACTGTAGTATATAGGCCTACCGGTATTCAGGTTGCAAATGAAGTGCAAAAATCGCAACGCGTTGTGCAGTTGTGCGCGTATTTGAAATAGTGCGCGGTCTGGCGGTAAAAGCGCGCGGAATTGAAATAAAAGTGCGCCGAATTATGTGAAAGACAACAAAAGTGCACAGTAATCCATAGGCTGATAGGCCTAATCTGTGCAAAATATCAAAAGTCATAAAGTGCACGGACAGGCGGATGAGGTGTAAAAACGTTTTTCGTGCATGCAACAGTGCAAAGTGAGAAAAATAATTTGCCACAAAAAATTTCGCTCGTTTCGCTCGCGTTTCTTTGTATTTTGCATTGTCAGATTGCTCAAATGTCTAAATTTCGGTCATTTGAGTTTTGCTCGCGTATCTTTTTCAGACATTTTCGTATAGGCCTATTGTCCAATATTGCCCGGGTGAAAAATTGTGCGCAGGCGTTGTGCGCGGTTCAGTGGTGGTTTGCAGCCTAGCGGTATTACTACTATTACTGTCAACTTTTATTTATTGTAGCCTACTGCCTACCGGTTCACCAGTCAGCCAGTAGGCCTACCGTATTGGTGTACAGGGGTAATAAACACAACCTGACCCTGACTGCCTTACAACAGCTTCCGTTATAGAGATGTAGGCCTAGTCCAGTAGTCTATTATTACTGTATTATATTATTTGGGTATGGAGATACCAACAGACCAAAGTCATACTGTCATAGCAGCGTAAATAAACAATAAAAATACATACAGGCATGTAAAATACTGAAAGATACGGTAGCAACTAGCAAGAATATAAAAAACCAAACGTCTCACTGTCTCGGGACGCTATGGCACATAAAAAAAAGTAAATAAAAACAAAACACGACGTGACCGATAAAATGTACTAGGCCTACATACTGACAGGGTCAGCCTAATCACCCAACTACACCCAACTTTCACCCAACTACACCCAACTACACCCAACTACACCCAACTTTTACCCAACTACACCCAACTTTCACCCAACTACCACCCAACTACACCCAACTTTCACCAACTACACCCAACTTCAACACAACAGCATCCAACTTACACCAAACTATACTGTATGGCACCTATCTTCCACAAATTACAATATGTACAGTAACAAACTCTGAACTTCTTTGAAGAATTGCTGAGATATGAACTTTTAAAAGTTGCATGTACTCGTGCTGTATTTTGCCATCACTGCCCTGCAATTATGAAAATAACTAACTAACATTTTATTTTTATTGCAGGTTGATTCTAGAATAATTGATGAATTTAGCAATAAATATACAAAGGAGAGACACAGAGACTATTGACGAACGATCCAGATACCTATAGATGTCTACACATACCACGCATCAAAACTCCAAACTAAGCTACAGTACAAACTAAACTGGCGCTGTGGGATTGCGGTGAAAATGAAAACGGTATTGATACACAGGAGGGTCACCGTCACAGCCTTAACGACGAAATCGCATTATTGGAAACTTCTGCTGTGGGAATAGCAATGCAGATAATTCGTACAAAGTTAATGGACATAAGTTCTATATTATACAGTATGTTTAATGCAATTATAATAATGTAATTATCCTTTATGTATCATAAAATACAAGAAAATAAACTGTAACATTATTTTCAGCTTCTTTATCTTAAACTTTATGGCCTTTATACTGTATTAATTAATTTTTAACGAAACAACAGAAATAATTTTAGAACTTTTTACATTTCTCATTACATTTTACATGTCTCAAGTTTACACTCCATTTGGCTCCCTGATCCAATCTTAATGGTTAGCAAATAAAGTACTTTCTGTATAATATAGGCGAATAATAAATTTCTCATGGAACCAAAATAATAAACGAAAGATAAGATCAAATTAATATAAAGGCCACGAAGTTTAGAATAAAACTGTTGAAAATAAAGACTACTGTATGTTACAATCTTTCTTGTAATATGATACAAAGGATAATTATAATATTTTATTGTTAAATTTCTGAATTACTTAACGCTTGTCCTTGGACAAGCCGTAAATATAGTAGATAGATGGATTATTTGCGGCTCGTCCATAGACGAGCGTTAAGTAATCAAGAAATTTAACAATAAAACAACGTATTATACTGTAGTGTATAATGTACTTTTATCTCACTTCGGTCCCTCGTTTCAATATTTCACTAACTCGAATATGATAATAACTCGAAATAAATTTTCCAGTATTTACTAATTATCATAGTGCGTTAAGGCTCGCCTTTACTACGTGGCTCGCATGTTCTCGCTGTTATGCCTCAGAACTAAACATTAGATATATTGTACTGTATGTCCTACTCATCTTCACATCCAAAAAGCGACGTAGATTAGGATTTGTATGGTTTTTGACAATTTTATAATTTGCTTTATAATTTTTTATTTTCAAAAATCCTGACCTGCGAGAAAGTGGTGAAAGGTAAGTGTAGTTGGGTGGAAGTGAGACAATGTTGAGTGTACTGTAGTTGGGTGATAGTTGGGTGTAGTTGGGTGGAGAATTGGGTGTAGTTGGGTGAAAGTTGGGTGTTGTTGGGGGTAGTTGGTTGAAAGTTGGGTGTAGTTGGGTGGAAGTGGAGTGTAGTTGGGTGAAAGTGAGTCAAAGTTGAGTGTAGTTGGTTGGAGAGTTTGGTGCTCTGTGGGACGAGTCACGCAGTCAGGGCAAGCCTTAGCGCACAATTGCAATTAGTAAAAATAGGGCAAAATTTCATCTCCAGTAGGTCGTTCTGTCCGCTTGTCTGTCTGTAACGAAAAATTCATTCGTAAGTAACTTTTGAAGATTTTCGCCAACTGATCCACATTAAAGCCCGATGAGAAACCCCACTTGGGATCCGACTATGTAGCAACATACCTAAAGTGTGTGACATATTATTCATTCACATGTGAGAATTTAGCTTGGAAACCTCAATGTTGATCAGATAGAATTTGCTGATGACTTAGGAGTACTCTCAGAATCATTAGAGGGAGCCCAACGGCTCCTCAGCTCATTAGAACATTCTGCTTCTAGTTTTGGTCTTTTTATTACCTCCAGAAAGACCACAATTTTGACAGTTAACTTTGAAAGTCCTCAGCAAGTCTCTGATCGGATGAGCATAATCTCAAAGGATGGTATGCTTGAGCATGTGGACAACTTCTGTTACCTGGGATCATGGATCCGGAAGTCAGATGAGGACCTTCGAATACGTAAGGGAAAGGCATGGGCAGCCTTAAATAGGCTTTCCAGGATTTGGAAGTTACCGAGAATTAATCGGAAACTCAAGGTCCGATTATTTAGAGCAGCAGTAGTTCCAGTACTCCTCTACGGGAGTCCATGCTGGGCTCTAACTGCTGAGGACACCAAATCTCTGGATGGCACATTCACAAGAATGCTACGCCGGGTTCATTGTGTCAAGTACAATGCACACATTAGTTTGGAAACCTCAATGTTGATCACGTGAGGATTTTCGAATGGGTGGAATGTCTGAAAGATTAAATACACTTCTCCCATTTCGTTGTTTGTAATAAAATAAGCTGAATATTGTCATATCCTACTGTACATATACTGTACAGTATGTACTAGAGACCCCAAGCCGCGTCTATATGATTACGTTGATCAACGTCTGCAATTCTCTACCCTAGTGTGATGAATTATTATTTCTACTACTGTAAGATCTGTAATGTATAACGATCTTATCGATTCTCATACTGTGAGATCTTGTCCATTCTGGCATCGCCTGTATGTGAAGATCATAATAAGTTCCTTGCAGAAATTCCCTTGACCTGTACAGATCTTACCAGATCCCCTTTTAGTTTATCAAAAATGTAAAATGTTCTAAAATTATTGCTGTTGTTTCGTTAAAAATTAATTAATATAAAGGCCATAAAGTTCGTCCATGTGAATAATACCAGGATTTAACTTTTCGGTCGACATTTTATTGGAATTTTATGTATGAAGATTTTTTATTTTTTTTAATTTATCTTTTTGATACGTTTCGTTTTGATACGGCTAAATTTCGTTTATTGTTTTGGTTAGATTCAGCCCTTTTGTAACCTGTGATTTTAATGAAAACCTGGGATTCTTCACATGGGGGCAACTGCAAAGTTAAATATATAACGGCAGAAAGTGTTTACATGGGCCCAAGATTAAAATAAAGCTGCTGAAAATAATGTTACAGTTCTTTTTCTTGTATTCTATGATACATAAAGGATAATTACATTATTATAATTGCATTAAACATACTGTATAATATAGAACTTATGTCCATTAACTTTGTACGAATTATCTGCATTGCTATTCCCATAACAGAAGTTTCCAATGCGATTTCGTCGTTAAGGCTGTGACGGTGACCCTCCTGTGTATCAATACCGTTTTCATTTTCACCACAATCCCATAGCGCCAGTTTAGTTTTATACTGTAGCTTGGATCGTTCGTCAATAGTCTCTGCGTCTCTCCTTTGTTTATTTATTGCTAAATTCATCAATTATTCTAGAACCAACCTGCAATAAATATAAAACGTTAGTTTGTTATTTTCATAATTGCTCAGCAGTGGGGGCAACATACAGTACATGAAACATTTAAAAGCTCATATCTCAGCAATTCCTCGAAGAGTTGGTTACTGTACATATTGTAATTTGTGGAAGTTTGGTGCCATACAGTAGGTATAGTTTTGTGTAAGTTGGATGCAGAGTGGAAGTGGAAGTGCAGTGGAAGTTGGGTGTAGTGGGGTGGAACTGTGTGGGTGTAGTTGGCTGAAAGTTGGGTGTAGTTGGGTGAAAGTTGGGTGTAGTTGCGGGTGAAAGTTGGGTGTAGTTGGGTGTAGTTGGGTGAAAGTTGGGTGTAGTTGGGTGTAGTTGGGTGTAGTTGGGTGTAGTTGGGTGAAAGTTGGGTGTAGTTGGGTGAAAGTTGGGTGTAGTTGGGTGTATAGGCTGACCGGTGTAGTTTACATGTTTATATTGGTGGCCCCGGCTGCCCGGACAGCCGGAGGGATGACATTTTGGATCTCTGGAAGAGGCTATCAATACTGCAATATCCATAGACTAGACAGATAGAAATGTGACCGTGAAAAATTTTATACACAGTAATTAAATCAATATGCAGATGCCGTAGTTCGAGCTGTCGAGAGATTCTAATTTGGTACACCAAACGCGACTGGTATTCGGAAATGTATATCAAGATTGCACCTTTTAAATAATCTGCGTGTAAAATACCGTTGCACAGATTCCAGCTTATCGGTAAGTCCAAAAAAGGGTGGACTGGTGGAGTTTTGATAAACAGATAAATGGGTTCCAAACAGGAGCACTACCACTACAGCACTACCGCGTATTCTAATATTGGCCGGGCATAAATCTCATAGGCAAATAAAATAGCATCACAATTGTCAGTAACAAAGCACCTAAATAGACAGTTAATAACTTTACTGCTTTATATCATTTTTTGTACCGGTAATAGACTGATAGAATCAATATGGTTATTATTATTATTATTATTAGCGCTCTTTAATGGTAAAAAATACAACAATTTATACAAACAAATAAAACACGTTAGAGGGAGACCACCACTAGGCACCAGGCACTTACAGTGTAGGTTTAAAGTTCACTATACATACAGTAGATTAGATTTATGAGTATACATACAGTAGGATGTAGAATTTCGGACGATACAATGAAAACACATGTAAAAACAGCAATAACAATTTTGAAGAAAAACGGATTTATAAAAATTTTCAGAAATAAAATCATTTCAGCTACACTCACGGACGGTATGAAATTGGGTATAAGTAAAACTAAAATTTGGACCATGGATGATATGAACAATAATTAAATTATATCAGATAAAGTAATAATATCAGATATCAAAGTTACAGAAAGGCATAAAATCGAAATCAAGTAGCAAATGAGAAAATATTGAAATTGATTTTGCACCAACAGTTTCAGACGGCAAGGAGTTCCAAAGCGGCACAACACGATTTGAAAAATAATGTTTGTATATCTGCAGCCGACAGCGAGGTACAAAAAGCTTTTGGTTGTGGCCTCTCAGACCTGAACGAGGCGGCTCAGAAAAGTACTGGGCGCTCTCAAGATCTACAAGTCCGTGTTTTATACGGTAGACCATCTTTAAATCGAAAACATGTCTACGTACCTCTAGCGGCTGCAAATTCAAAAAATGTAAGCGATCAATATAAGTAGCGGGGGACAGATTGCACCTAAGAAAGAGTCGCCTACAGAAGTACCGTTGTACACGTTCCACGAGGTTTATAAATCTCTTTGTAAACGGAGACCACACAGGGGTACAATATTCAAGTAGAGGACGCACCATAGATTTATATGCTGTTAGTAAAGCCGACTTGTTTGTGGAGACAATGTTTCTAAAAAGCATGTTAATTACTCTAAAGGCTTTCGCAACCTGAGCCTTGCAGTAAATATTAAACTTGAGATCAGGGGCAATTAAAAGGCCAAGATCTTTACAGGAGGATTCAGATTTAAGCACAGCACTGTTTAAAAAATATATATGCTTAGGATTAGTCGCACCAATGTAAACCGCAAAACATTTATGAGCAGCTAAGTTTAGCTGGCATTCTGACGCCCAAGTCTCCAGTTGCCGAAGAGCAGTGACAATAGAATTTCGCTGATCAGAGGAGGAATATATTTTCACATCATCAGCATATAACTTGGCACTAACTGGTAAAAGAAGGTCAGGTAAGTCGTTGATAAATAACATAAAAAGTAAAGGTCCGATAACACTGCCTTGCGGCGTACCAGAGATAACTGCACAAACCTGTGAAAACATATTGCCCACCAAAACTTGCTGAGATCTGTTGGATAAAAATGCTTTAAACCAATCTAATAGACTCCCACAAACACCATACCCCGATAATTTACACAGAAGTTTACTATGTACGACAGAATCGAACGCTTTAGAGAAATCTACATATATTACATCAACATTTTTACGCTTATAAGTTTGCACCAATCGGAAAGACAATCTAATAATTGTGTACATGTACTTTTTCTCTTTAAAAAACCGTGTTGTGCCCGGGTAATTAATTTGTTTGTTAACAGGTAATTTATCAAAGCATCTTTAATTACCATTTCCATTATCTTACAGGTTATGCACGTGAGGAAGATAGGTCTGTAATTATAAGGGTCTGATGAATCGCCCTTTTTAAATACAGGTATAATGTAGGCACTAGGCAGTGAGCCAAACAGATGGAAGGGCGTGCGATTCAAAAGAGACACGGAAAATAACTGATAAGGGCGCTGCTATGGTACAAACTAGTTTAGAAAATAGAATAGCCGGGAACCCGTCCGGGGTGGAACTGTGTTTCGGAGCTAGTTTATGTAAAAAAGTTAAAACATTTACAGGATTAAAATCAACAGAAGATAAATTAACATTATAGGGTAGGCCTACTTTGCGGTTAAAATTTAAAGGCACATTATTGTCAGGGGTAAAATTTTCTGAAAAGACAGAGGAAAAAATGGTAGCCTTAGTTTTGTCATCAATTACTGTTTCACCTTTGTATTTCAGGGGGCCAATGTCCGATCTGTTGGAGTTCTTTTTCTTCAGGTACCGAAAGATCGCATTTGTGTTTCCAGAACTGAGAATCCGGATTTCCCGCTCGCAGTCAGCACGAGGTTCTTAAAATATAGTTTGTTATCCACCTCAATACAGTCTGGGAAATTTGCCCAATAGGGAAATTTTAAAATTTCCCTATAGGGAAACTTTTATTTCCCTATAGGCATAGGGAAATTTTTTGCATAATCGCTACTCGGTATTAGTACTGTAGAACTGTAGTAGGCCTACGTTTGAACGACACTCGCCGCCAAACACTGAAACAATCCTAAAGATAAATAATGGTACAGGTACCGGTACAGCAGTATTGTGCACCACCTTGCGGATTGCATGGGTATTATTTATTAAGTTCTTAGAAGGTAATGTATTATTTTAATGTAATCTATATTTACTAGCTCAATTATGTAATATTTTAGCTTAATCTATTAGTTTAATTACTATTTACTGTGCGCGTACGTAATCTTAATTACATTCTACCAAGTAACAGAAGTAACATAAACGACCCCTTTGGAAATAAGCTGCTAAGCTTTAGGGGTAATCCTATATGTTATGTTGGACAATACCTTTATACCGGTACATTGTTTGGTGTATTTGTTATTGTTTTTACATAATGTATAAATAAATCTATCTATCTATTCTACCGTACATGTTGGCCCTGAAAAGGGCCGTTTGGGTTGTTTAAGTCAGGTCGTACATTAGTTGGCCCTGAAAAGGGCCGTTTAGGTTGGTTAAGGTATAAGGTACAGTATAGACATTCAGCAATGATAGTAATGGTTGAAAAGTGCAAGGAGATTTGAAAAGGTTGGTCGAGATTTAAAAGTCTCCACCGAAATTCTGCCCGTTGGCAAGAAATAAGTTGTGGTTGTGCATTTCTTATTGCGGATGACTGACGTCTTTAAGTGGTCCCACATCGACTCTATATATAGACGTATATGTTGTAATCATATGTATGTTGCATGTACATATATGTTGCCACTCAACGTATACGTTGAGTGTGGGTGCCTGTCGCACTCACCCACTCTACCGTAATGGTTGACGGTTTCATGTATGTAGGTCCCTGTTCCATTGGTAGCAGACCACGGGTTGGTGGCGTTTGTTATGCCAACATTCACTCCACGAATCGACTCTTCTCAAACCATATTCCACAACGTGCAGTTCGCTTGTGCTTATTAGCACCGGAGCAACGCCGAACTACAGTCGGGGTCTCAAAGTGCATCTGTTCTTTGAGATTTTCTCAAAGTTTTTCTAAAAGTGTCTAAAAGTCATTACATTACTCCCAACGGCCGCTTTGAATTCTTGTAGACACTTTTAGTTGGGAATCTCAAAGTGATTTCCTGCTTTTAGGCACTTTGAATTCTTTGAACTCTTTGAGAAATGTCACTTTTAGGTAGTTAGCGGCACTTTAAATTCTTTGAGAAAATAAACTCCGAGGTATTCGTGATTGACAGCTCGTGGTAAGTTAACTGAGAGGCAGAGGCATTCTCGGGGAACAATATCATGCGGGCAACAAAGTGATACTTGTGGGCTGGCCAGTTTATTGCCTCGAAGCTATTCCCATTAATTTATCACATTGAGATTCCTGAGGTGATTATGGGATGGGTTTTCGGTCGCAAGTATACAAATTGAATTTACGGCGACATTAACAATTAATATAAGAGAAACTGCGCTGCAGTTTTTCTGTGTTTTGGCAGACGCAGTTTCATTACAATGACCTGAAGGAAGAAGCCCTGTTGGGAGAAAAGCTTTGTAATACTTTTGTCATTCATTTCATTAGTCACCTGAGGTCAACCCGTACTACCTTAACTGTTTAATATGATAACTACGGTGACGAGAGCGCGAGAATTCCTTCTTAAAAACGAAGAAAGGCTTTCGACTTTCAAGTACGATAGAACGGCTACACTCTTGTGTTGTTTTAACTTAATAGAGATATTAAAATATCCCCTGTCCCTGGCGTTTATATTTGAGCATATTTTAAATGTTTGCCTGATATTCAATTGATGTGTACCGCCTTCTGGCAAAGCGGCACCCAGTTTAAGCTATCAATCACAGCTAGCGAGTAGCGACCCACGGACGTCGACCTTCAAACAAACAGGTGCAGAGCCGGAAAGAACTGTCGGAGGCTTTGCTTGGCTTGTGGTACCATTTGATTACATAATAGATTTTGGCAGACTGGGCGGTCGCTCTGACAATATGCATTGCGTACCAATACAATGCCTAAAGCATCTATGGGAGCAGCCAATTAGTGCTATAGGGGCTGTTGCGCTGTCAGTCAGAGAGGTAACGGCCCATGGGGTAAGGATTTACCCATGGGGCGCTAACTATCAGATAGTCTGATACCAACTGTCAGACAGTCTTTTCAACTATCAGATAGATGATCGCCCAGTTACAAGTTGCCGATAATAGTTGTATTTTTTAAACCCCGAGTGTTGTTGACGGAGTCTGTTACTTCCGAAATCGTTGGTCGTGGTGCCGGTGCCGGAATTCTGGCTTTGATTAAAAGCACTGAACTGCTGAACGATGGCGGAATCTACGAAACCCGGCCGGATTCCTAATCCATAATCCGAGGAGGCGACAGAGTCAATTAAACGTAAACAATGGATAGATAGATAGATTTATTTATACATTATGTAAAAACAATAACAAATACACCAAACAATGTACCGGTATAAAGGTATTGTCCAACATAACATATAGGATTACCCCTAAAGCTTTGCAGCTTATTTCCAAGGGGGTCCTTTATGTTACTTGGTTACAAATACAATATTACACTACGCTAACCTAAAACCAATATAAAACGTAATTACACTATGTACATGTACAACTTTACCGAGAGCGTGACAATGCCCGACTCAACGATAAAGATGTAATGTACAGATCAATTTATTATAAAACGTAATTACAGTATAAATAGTAAATAATTAATAAACTAATAACTTACTGTAGGTCTATTGTACCTATTTTTACATTGCACACGGAGATGAGATTTAACTGCAGATTTAAAAGAATGTTGATTATTTAGGTTTTTAATTTCATTAGGCAGAGCGTTCCAATTTTTTATGCCGTTAAAAAAGAAAGTATCAGATTCAAAGGATTTACAATTCGGGAGGTAGAAGTTTGAAGCACTAGCTCTGGTACTGTAAGAGTGTGTATCGCGTACTCTGTTGAATTTTTGTTTTAGGTAATTGGGACATTTACCATTATACACTTTATGCACATGGTTAAGGCGTAGCTGCTTAACTCTACTATCTAAGTTAAGTAGTCCAGATTCAGAAAAGTCATCTGGAGTTAGGTGGTGCCTAGGTTTGTAGTCTTTAATAAATCGTACTACTTTATTCTGAGCTACTTGTAATTTACATTTAAGCTGTTCGCGCTTTCAGACCTTTGGCAGTTTAATCCGCCAAATTAAGATGTCTTCTAGATATTAAATCGCTTTTTAGCCTAGGACAAGTATCTGATTCACTACACTAGTCGAAACCAATCTGTGCGCGATCATTCA
>JAUCBJ010006836.1:0-18580 GCA_032718475.1 Nemertoderma westbladi | reverse complement strand
ATTAACGACATAATTATGTAAATAAAAATTGTTAAATGAAACAAATCTTTGTTTCGGTTTATAATTGACAATAGCACACCCTCAGAATCACTTCAAATTGAGAGTTAAAGTGATTGACATTTTGTTAATGAACTACGCTTTTGTAAGACATTGGCAAATTCCAACAAATTCCGATGGCGTCAAACATCTTCAGACAACTTCAAACAGTTTCAGACAATTTCAAACAGCTTCAGACAACTTCAGATAGCTTCCAACAACATCCAACAGAAATTTCAAACACTTTCAGACGGATTTCAGACAGATTCAGATGGGCTCCAACAGACTAAACTTGTTGGAAATATTTTCTCCAACAGAATCAAACAGTACTAAATCTCCGTAGGTTAGCATTGTGCTTGTTTGAAGCTGTCGGAGTGTGTTGGATCCGATCGGATCCGATGGCACTCTGTTGGTGAGCTGGACTGTAGATAGATGGATTATTTGCGGCTCGTCCATAGACGAGCGTTAAGTAATCAAGAAATTTAACAATAAAACAACGTATTATAGTGTATAATGTACTTTTATCTCACTTCGGTCCCTCGTTTCAATATTTCACTAACTCGAATATGATAATAACTCGAAATAAATTTTCCAGTATTTACTAATTATCATAGTGCGTTAAGGCTCGCCTTTACTACGTGGCTCGCATGTTCTCGCTGTTATGCCTCAGAACTAAACATTAGATATATTGTACTGTATGTCCTACTCATCTTCACATCCAAAAAGCGACGTAGATTAGGATTTGTATGGTTTTTGACAATTTTATAATTTGCTTTATAATTTTTTATTTTCAAAAATCCTGACCTGCGAGAAAGTGGTGAAAGGTAAGTGTAGTTGGGTGGAAGTGAGACAATGTTGAGTGTACTGTAGTTGGGTGATAGTTGGGTGTAGTTGGGTGGAGAATTGGGTGTAGTTGGGTGAAAGTTGGGTGTTGTTGGGGGTAGTTGGTTGAAAGTTGGGTGTAGTTGGGTGAGAGTTGGGTGGAAGTGGAGTGTAGTTGGGTGAAAGTGAGTCAAAGTTGAGTGTAGTTGGTTGGAGAGTTTGGTGCTCTGTGGGACGAGTCACGCAGTCAGGGCAAGCCTTAGCGCACAATTGCAATTAGTAAAAATAGGGCAAAATTTCATCTCCAGTAGGTCGTTCTGTCCGCTTGTCTGTCTGTAACGAAAAATTCATTCGTAAGTAACTTTTGAAGATTTTCGCCAACTGATCCACATTAAAGCCCGATGAGAAACCCCACTTGGGATCCGACTATGTAGCAACATACCTAAAGTGTGTGACATATTATTCATTCACATGTGAGAATTTAGCTTGGAAACCTCAATGTTGATCAGATAGACTTTGCTGATGACTTAGGAGTACTCTCAGAATCATTAGAGGGAGCCCAACGGCTCCTCAGCTCATTAGAACATTCTGCTTCTAGTTTTGGTCCTTTTATTACCTCCAGAAAGACCACAATTTTGACAGTTAACTTTGAAAGTCCTCAGCAAGTCTCTGATCGGATGAGCATAATCTCAAAGGATGGTATGCTTGAGCATGTGGACAACTTCTGTTACCTGGGATCATGGATCCGGAAGTCAGATGAGGACCTTCGAATACGTAAGGGAAAGGCATGGGCAGCCTTGAATAGGCTTTCCAGGATTTGGAAGTCACCGAGAATTAATCGGAAACTCAAGGTCCGATTATTTAGAGCAGCAGTAGTTCCAGTACTCCTCTACGGGAGTCCATGCTGGGCTCTAACTGCTGAGGACACCAAATCTCTGGATGGCACATTCACAAGAATGCTACGCCGGGTTCATTGTGTCAAGTACAATGCACACATTAGTTTGGAAACCTCAATGTTGATCACGTGAGGATTTTCGAACGGGTGGAATGTCTGAAAGATTAAATACACTTCTCCCATTTCGTTGTTTGTAATAAAATAAGCTGAATATTGTCATATCCTACTGTACATATACTGTACAGTATGTACTAGAGACCACAAGCCGCGTCTATATGATTACGTTGATCAACGTCTGCAATTCTCTACCCTAGTGTGATGAATTATTATTTCTACTACTGTAAGATCTGTAATGTATAACGATCTTATCGATTCTCATACTGTAGAGATCTTGTCCATTCTGGCATCGCCTGTATGTGAAGATCATAATAAGTTCCTTGCAGAAATTCCCTTGACCTGTACAGATCTTAACAGATCCCCTTTTAGTTTATCAAAAATGTAAAATGTTCTAAAATTATTGCTGTTGTTTCGTTAAAAATTAATTAATATAAAGGCCATAAAGTTCGTCCATGTGAATAATACCAGGATTTCACTTTTCGGTCGACATTTTATTGGAATTTTATGTATGAAGATTTTTTATTTTTTTTAATTTATCTTTTTGATACGTTTCGTTTTGATACGGCTAAATTTCGTTTATTGTTTTGGTTAGATTCAGCCCTTTTGTAACCTGTGATTTTAATGAAAACCTGGGATTCTTCACATGGGGGCAACTGCAAAGTTAAATATATAACGGCAGAAAGTGTTTACATGGGCCCAAGATTAAAATAAAGCTGCTGAAAATAATGTTACAGTTCTTTTTCTTGTATTCTATGATACATAAAGGATAATTACATTATTATAATTGCATTAAACATACTGTATAATATAGAACTTATGTCCATTAACTTTGTACGAATTATCTGCATTGCTATTCCCATAATAGAAGTTTCCAATGCGATTTCGTCGTTAAGGCTGTGACGGTGACCCTCCTGTGTATCAATACCGTTTTCATTTTCACCACAATCCCATATATAGCGCCAGTTTAGTTTTATACTGTAGCTTGGATCGTTCGTCAATAGTCTCTGCGTCCCTCCTTTGTTTATTTATTGCTAAATTCATCAATTATTCTAGAACCAACCTGCAATAAATATAAAACGTTAGTTTGTTATTTTCATAATTGCTCAGCAGTGGGGGCAACATACAGTACATGAAACATTTAAAAGCTCATATCTCAGCAATTCCTCGAAGAGTTGGTTACTGTACATATTGTAATTTGTGGAAGTTTGGTGCCATACAGTAGGTATAGTTTTGTGTAAGTTGGATGCAGAGTGGAAGTGGAAGTGCAGTGGAAGTTGGGTGTAGTGGGGTGGAACTGTGTGGGTGTAGTTGGCTGAAAGTTGGGTGTAGTTGGGTGAAAGTTGGGTGTAGTTGGGTGAAAGTTGGGTGTAGTTGGGTGTAGTTGGGTGAAAGTTGGGTGTAGTTGGGTGTAGTTGGGTGTAGTTGGGTGAAAGTTGGGTGTAGTTGGGTGTAGTTGGGTGAAAGTTGGGTGTAGTTGGGTGTAGTTGGGTGTTTAGGCTGACCGTGGTTTTTTGGTTTAACCAACTTTTAAAAAAAGGCGAAAAAATTGGTTTTTTATGGTTTTTTATGGTTTTTCATAAAAGTTTACAATTAACGCTGTAAATAATAAAAGCAGACTGGTAGTCGCGTTTCTTTTTTATTTTGCACTGTTAGAATGAGAAAATTTCGAACACTTTCTGACTTTGAGTTTTGCTCGCGCTTCTTTTTCATTTTGCCATGTTCAGATGTTACATGTCAGTATGTATGTAGGCCTATGTAGAATGAAAAAATTTCACTCACTTTGAGTTTTGCTCTCGTTTCTTTTTCAGTTTGCACTGTTAGAAGGAAAAAATTTCGCTCACTTTGAGTTTTGCTCGCGTTTCTTTATCTTATCATTTTGCACTGTTCAGCTGTTAGAATGGACAAATTTCTCTCACTTTGAGTTTTAACTTTTTCATCTGTTCATTTTGCAATAGGCCTAATGAAAAGTAATGAAAAGTTTGTTCAATGTTAACAAAAAAATTTGTTCTATTGGGCAAGCGCAAGGGTTGTACTGTCAGACTGTTGTATGTAGGCCCTACATTTGTATGTATTGCTGTATTGGATTTAATTAAACCACAGAAAAACCATAAAAAACCGAAAAAAACCATAAAAAACCAAACAATAAAACCAAAACCAAAAATTTTTTTTCAAAAAACCATGGTTTTTGCCATCCCTGGTTACAGTATATATATACTTATATATAATTGCACATTTTATTTAATGTGAATTAAAAACTGACAAAGTTATGTTGATGAAGTAGGACGCCGCCTTGTCGCAATGCGAGTCACGCGAGTTGAGTGGCGGTCGCCCTAAAATGTGAAGCCTATGGATGATATGATTATGACTAGGCCTAGATGATCAGATCTATGCAACACCATCTGTTTATAAGCCCAAACTGTAATGTCAGTAGGCCTATGCCAAGTGAAAATCAATTATCACAGCTTATAAAAGAGTCAGCTTCAATTTTATATAAGCTGGATAACATTTCTCAGGAAATGCTTGATTTAGGCTATACACTCTTTTGCTGTTTTGTGCAATGAATCAAAACGTGATCAGTGCTTTGAAGATTATAAACTTCATATGGCTGTATGGCAGTATGGCAGTATGGATAATGTGCAAATCAGGCTTGACAAAATGAAGTCTAGATTTATACAATACCAATCTGATATTGGAATATCAGATGACATTAGTACAAGTCACCAAGATAATCAAGCAACAGACATGTTTGTCTGTTTGTAGAATATGTTAGTGCTGCTGCTTCTCCAGTACTACCGGTAGGACTACCGCTACCTGTAGCTGTAAGTACTTCAACACCTGTCAGCCTGTCAGCCTGTCTGCCTGTATCCCAACCACAACCAGTAGTAGTCCCATCTGAACATAATGTATCTGCATCTGTAAGTGATATGGGATTAGGAGTTTCGCTTATTTCGCAGTCTGTTTTTAATTTCTGACTTAAATTCTGACTTTAATTCTGACACTGACTAAATCACTTGAACAACGAATTGATGGTTGCTACACAAGACTACTAAGGGCAGCCCTAAACTTCAGCTGGAGACAACACATGACAAACGCCGAGCTTTATGGTACAATACCACCTGTATCAACCACCCTCCGTGAACGCAGATTAAGATTCAGTGGGCACTGCTGGCGAAGTAAAGACGAGGTCCGAGGTCATACCAGATCTACTTCTCTGGCAACCAACTCATGGAAAGCGTAGTCGTGGACGACCGGCCATAACTGCATAACATATATAGATCAACTTGAAAGGGATACTGAACTTGGGAGAAACGAAATTGCGACAACTGTGGAGATTCGGGAAGCCTGGAAGGATCTCATTTCCACTGTCCGAGTTCGCTCGACCTAGTAGTAGTAGTTTTAATTCTAGCGATGTGCCATTGTCTAAGCATCCTTATTCTCATAATACTGGTCTATGGCTGTATGGTGGCCCATTAGAGCCACTACATTTTATTTATTAATTTTTGCTTGAATAAAATTTCATTTAATTTAATATTAATATTTAAATCAAGTACAATTAAAAAAAAACATTAAATTTACTTTCGAATCCACATTCACAACTTCCATATCCATACCATCATCCCCAAAATAAAATTGCTGTAAACCTTCCCAAGGGCGCCTTCCATGAGGCGGGAGGGGGGGGGGGGGGGGGGGGGGTGGCAGGGTGGGGGTATAACCTTAGCGTAATATATCATCAGTATGGCTTTATGGGCTTGCTATACATTGTAGTACATAAACATTGTAGCACTGTGGCTATACACAGTAAATTAACATAAATGAACAAAATAAATACATTTTCTCCAAAACAAATACATTTTAGCCCAAAATAAATACATTTTCTCCAAAACAAATACATTTTAGCCCAAAATAAATACATTTTCCCCCAAAACAAATACATTTTTGCCCAAAATAAATACATAATCCCCAAAATAAATACTATACTACTGCAGCAATACGCCTACAAGTTAGACAAAAACTTCAGTACTGAAACCTAATAACAGAATAATAGACCATAGGCAATAATAGATAGGCAATAGGCCTATAGGTACGAATACTGAAACTGAAGCATCGCCCATGTGAAGAATACCAGGATTTAATATAAAATATTTGGTGCTGGAATAATTTGTTTGGTTGACAAGTAATTATTTTTGGGGGATGAATAATTGTTTTTGGGGAATCAATAATTAATAATTAAATGCTTGAGTTAATACAATTATTTTATTAAATAAAAAAAAAATCAATAATTGTTTTGGGGGGTAGAATAATTGTTTTGGGGGGATGAATAATTGTTTTTGGGGGAAGAATAATTGTTTTTGGGGGACGCATAATTGTTTTTCGGGGATGAATAATTGTTTTGGGGGGGATGAATAATTGTCTTTGGGGGATGAATAATTGTTTTTGGCGGATGAATAATTGTTTTTTGGGGGAAGAATAGTTGTTTTTCGAGGATGACTAATTGTTTTTGGGGGATAAATAATTGTTTTTGGCGGATGAATAATTGTTTTTTGGGGGAAGAATAGTTGTTTTTCGGGGATGAATAATTGTTTTTGGGGGATGAATAATTGTTTATGGGGGATGAATAATTGTTTTTTGGGGGAAGAATAGTTGTTTTTCGGGGATTAATAATTGTTTTTGGGGGATGAATAATTGTTTATGGGGGATGAATAATTGTTTTTTGGGGGAATAATAATTGTTTTTGGGGGATGAATAATTTTTTTTGGTGAGAGGGATATTCAATATGTGAATTAGTGCTACAAAAAAATATATTTGGTGGATAATAATTTATTTTGGTGTTAAATCATCTAATTTGGGGTGGCATTCAATTACTGGCGTTTCATACAGTATATTATGGAAGCGTGCTGCAGAAACTACAAAAGTTTATCACACAGCTACAGTTTAAAACCTAAATCTAAATGTGTTATTCCAATATTCTAAAAATTTTAAGTTTATTACTTTAATTTTCATATTCTTATAAAAATGATGCGCGCCCACGCCCAATCCAATATTTTAATTGACTAGGTTAATTTTCGGTTGTTGTTACCACAAATAGGCAATTATTAATCATTTATCGGAAATGAAAGGGTGATCTTCCACAGTCAACCCTTCCACTTTGTTTCCTAAAGGATATGCCTGTTCGCTTCCAGGGCTTCCTGAATAAGCCCAGGAATGACACCACTAGACCAAGCTGCTTATTACTGTAGTTATAGTAATTAGTTACTAATTATTATTTAATTATAGGCCTATGATTTAAATAAACTATCAGTATTTCATCTCCTAGAATTAATAACTGTCAATCCTTTAACTGTTCAATGAGTAATAACTATTTACTTACTTATGAGTAAAGTACTTTACAGTGTGATGATCCGAGTGCTTTGTTACCCGAACGAACGTAGTGATTGAGTGAAAATAAAGCCACGAGGAGCAGAAGTCTGTAAAGTACTATAGTTTTATTCCAAAATTTTAACATTACGAAATGATTGTATATATATTATAAGTGATAGAAACTGCACAAATTAAATTAGTTGCTGTATAAATAAATGTAAAAATGACATAAATTATGTTATAAAAAAGATAGCTTATATTTATGGTGGCGTGTGGAGCCATGTTAATAGTTTATAGCAACTGGTTATTAATAGCTACAAGTAGGTAATGCAGTAGGCCTATCTGGCTGACAGGCAATTAATATTAAATAAAACCTATTGTTCACGTGGTAACCAATGACGCCGTAACATTACAGCTCGCCGTCGGGACATTACGACATAATAATACACCAATACAATACTAAATGTACAGGTCAATACAATACTGTACTTTCCTCTAAAGTTGTAAAGAGCTGAATACAAACTCGCTGTTAATACTAACGGCGTTGAGTAATGTTACAATTTTGGAATAAAATAAATATTTTTAAAATTTTAAAAAATATTTTTGTCATCGTAAATCATCAATAATCAATAGAAAATTGCGATGTGCTGGTGTGGTGGATGGTGCTTCCCTACCTTATGTACTCGCTCTGTATGGCGATGTGCTGGTGTGGTAGATGGTGCTTCCCTACCCTATGTACTCGCTCTGTATAGCGATGTGCTGGTGTGGTGGATGGTGCTTCCCTACCTTATGTACTCGCTCTGTATGGCGATGTGCTGGTGTGGTGGATGGTGCTTCCCTACCTTATGTACTCGCTCTGTATGGCGATGTGCTGGTGTGGTGGATGGTGCTTCCCTACCTTATGTACTCGCTCTGTATGGCGATGTGCTGGTGTGGTGGATGGTGCTTCCCTACCTTATGTACTCGCTCTGTATGGCAATGTGCTGGTGTGGTGGATGGTGCTTCCCTACCTTATGTACACATTTAAACTTTGCAATATAGTATATTTTTGTCGTTGTTTGTAATTTTCGTATAACGTTTCATATAGTTTCCGTGCGGTTACATGTCAGTGTCCTTTGAATGTCGATGCCCTATTAATGTGTCCAATAAAGGTTTGTATTATAAATAGAAAAAAAAATAATAATAAATAAAATAATCGCTAGAAAATGTCAGATAATCGAATGAAAAGTTTTATTATTTTTGCATGCAAATCTAAATAAAAATCCGGGGAGTGAGTCCGTCCCCTTTCCCCTCACCAGGGCAACAGGGGTTCTGCCCCCATGGAAACTGCTGGGGCAGCGCCCTTAGACCAAAAGATAAACTTCACAAATTCTGCGCATAGAAATTAAATTCCTGGATCCGCCCCTGATCATCATAACACCTCTGATCAAGATTCTTTTCATGATTTTACTACATGTAGGGACAGTGTATTACCCATGATGCAGCCTGAAGTAATTAAGTCTAATGGTGCTAAGGAGCTACCCATTCCAGGCATAAGTAAGACAGCCATCGATACTAATATTTTTCATTGTAACCCTGTCCTATTATGATCAGCTACATGGTAGTACCGATATGCCCTCATACACAGCTGCTGGTACTAGTGGAAATAATTATCATAAAGTTGTTAATGATCCAATTAGATCTCTTAATACCGGAACCATCACATCTGGTATAAATCATGAAAGTGACTCAGAAGATGAATCATCAGTTTTTCATTATCAAATAGAAATGAAACAGTGCCTAATGTTCAACCAACTATGGTTAGTGGTTCCCATCTTAGTTATTTCTCGACACCTAACGGATATTACACTCATCATCCTACAGAAGGTCTTCAACTTTGTTCCTCCTGGAAATGTCGCACAGCCATTGAATGCTTCTACTACTAGTATCGGCATGCTGCATTGCAGCTGCATTTTTAAGAATGCTGTGCCGGCTTGTCGACAAAATTGCGCCGCCACAACTCCCTATCACCCATGACATTTGCTAGATCATCCGCATCGTCAAGGCCAGTGTCCTTTAAGATGCGTCTCAAGAAAGTCATGGGCTGTCCACCATGCTTATTCACTCCATGAGGCTGCCAAAGTACAAGATTATGCACTGGCTGGTCCTCACGGCGAAAGCAATGTCCTGCAAAGCGGAGGCGATTTTGTTCTAGTGTCAAGCTTGGGGGAACCAATGAGACACCTCCAATGTTATATAGTGTCTGGTTGGAGATGTGTGCATTGTACTTGACACAATGAACCCGGCGTAGCATTCTTGTGAATGTGCCATCCAGAGATTTGGTCTCCTCAGCAGTTAGAGCCCAGCATGGACTCCCGTAGAGGAGTACTGGAACTACTGCAGCTCTAAATAATCGGACCTTAGGTTTCCGATTAATTCTCGGTGACTTCCAAATCCTGGAAAGCCTATTCAAGGCTGCCCATGCCTTTCCCTTACGTATTCGAAGGTCCTCACCTGACTTCCGGATCCATGATCCCAGGTAACAGAAGTCGTCCACATGCTCAAGCATACCATCATTTGAGCTTATGCTCATCCGATCAGAGACTTGCTGAGGACTTTCAAAGTTAACTGTCAAAATTTTGGTCTTTCTGGAGTTAATAAAAAGACCAACACTAGAAGCAGCATGTTCTAATGAGCTGAGGAGCCGTTGTGCTCCCTCTAGTGATTCTGAGAGTACTCCTAAGTCATCAGCAAAGTCTAGATCAGTTAGGTACTTGGCAGGATTTCCTCGACTTCTGGAGCCAGTAGGTGGAGTTATCATCACCTCATCATCATTATGATGAGAACATGCGTAGAACATGCGTAGAACATAGTCAACAACAATTATGAACAAGAATAGTGCAAGTGTGTCTCCCTGAAACTCGGCAAATGCATCAATTGGTGGAGTAGGAATTCTGCTAAGCCCATTTGCACTTAAGACCCTAAACAACATCGAATCTATAAATTCCAGGGTTATGATCGCAACATTTGATGGGAATCCCAAGGCAACAGTTATATGTTGCTACAGTCCAACCAATGCCTCAGAGCCAGAACAAGCAGTCAAGTTTTATGAAGAACTGACTGGACTTATAAAGGACATTCCGAAACACAATGTTAAAGTCATTGCTGGTGACCTGAATGCCCAAATTGGCCCAGAAGACATCAAGGGTTACACCTATAACACCAGTTCTAACAGAAATGGGTACTTACTTTTAGACCTAATGGAAGAATGTGAATTGATACCAACAAACAACACATTCGAAAAGAGTAAGGGGAAGCTATGGACCTTTCAATACCCTAATGGAACCAAAGCACAACTGAATTACATCCTCATAAACAAAAAGTGGAGAAACAGCATGATCAACTGCGAGGCATACGGCTCGTTCAACCTAGAGACGCCCCCGCATTGAAACCAATGTGTTCCATTCCAGTTATCATTGGAGACGCTCTGCATTGAAACCAATGTGTTCCATTCCAGTTTTCATTGGAGACGCCCCCGCATTGAAACCAATGTGTTCCATTCCACTTATCATTGGAGACGCTCCGCATTGAAACCAATGTGTTCCATTCCAGTTATCATTGGAGACGCTCTGCATTGAAACCAATGTGTTCCTTTCCAGTTATCATTGGAGACGCCCCCGCATTGAAACCAATGTGTTCCACTCCAGTTATCATTGGAGACGCTCCGCATTGAAACCAATGTGTTCCACTCCAGTTATCATTGGAGACGCCCCCGCATTGAAACCAATGTGTTCCATTCCAGTTATCATTGGAGACGCTCTGCATTGAAACCAATGTGTTCCTTTCCAGTTATCATTGGAGACGCCCCCGCATTGAAACCAATGTGTTCCACTCCAGTTATCATTGGAGACGCTCCGCATTGAAACCAATGTGTTCCTTTCCAGTTATCATTGGAGACGCCCCCGCATTGAAACCAATGTGTTCCACTCCAGTTATCATTGGAGACGCCTCCGCATTGAAACCAATGTGTTCCACTCCAGTTATCATTGGAGACGCCCCCGCATTGAAACCAATGTGTTCCATTCCAGTTATCATTGGAGACGCTCCGCATTGAAACCAATGTGTTCCATTCCAGTTTTCATTGGAGACGCTCCCGCATTGAAACCAATGTGTTCCATTCCACTTATCATTGGAGACGCTCCGCATTGAAACCAATGTGTTCCATTCCAGTTATCATTGGAGACGCTCTGCATTGAAACCAATGTGTTCCTTTCCAGTTATCATTGGAGACGCCCCCGCATTGAAACCAATGTGTTCCATTCCAGTTATCATTGGAGACGCCCCCGCATTGAAACCAATGTGTTCCATTCCAGTTTTCATTGGAGACGCCCCCGCATTGAAACCAATGTGTTCCATTCCAGTTTTCATTGGAGACGCTCCCGCATTGAAACCAATGTGTTCCATTCCAGTTATCATTGGAGACGCCCCCGCATTGAAACCAATGTGTTCCTTTCCAGTTATCATTGGAGACGCTCTGCATTGAAACCAATGTGTTCCATTCCAGTTATCATTGGAGACGCTCCGCATTGAAACCAATGTGTTCCATTCCAGTTTTCATTGGAGACGCTCCCGCATTGAAACCAATGTGTTCCATTCCACTTATCATTGGAGACGCCCCCGCATTGAAACCAATGTGTTCCATTCCAGTTTTCATTGGAGACGCCCCCGCATTGAAACCAATGTGTTCCATTCCAGTTTTCATTGGAGACGCTCCCGCATTGAAACCAATGTGTTCCATTCCAGTTATCATTGGAGACGCCCCCGCATTGAAACCAATGTGTTCCTTTCCAGTTATCATTGGAGACGCCCTCGCATTGAAACCAATGTGTTCCATTCCACTTATCATTGGAGACGCCTCCGCATTGAAACCGATGTGTTCCATTCCACTTATCATTGGAGACGCTCTGCATTGAAACCAATGTGTTCCATTCCAGTTATCATTGGAGACGCTCCGCATTGAAACCAATGTGTTCCATTCCACTTATCATTGGAGACGCCTCCGCATTGAAACCGATGTGTTCCATTCCACTTATCATTGGAGACGCTCTGCATTGAAACCAATGTGTTCCATTCCAGTTATCATTGGAGACGCCCCCGCATTGAAACCAATGTGTTCCATTCCAGTTATCATTGGAGACGCCCCCGCATTGAAACCAATGTGTTCCATTCCAGTTATCATTGGAGACGCTCCGCATTGAAACCAATGTGTTCCATTCCAGTTTTCATTGGAGACGCTCCGCATTGAAACCAATGTGTTCCATTCCAGTTATCATTGGAGACGCTCCGCATTGAAACCAATGTGTTCCATTCCACTTATCATTGGAGACGCCTCCGCATTGAAACCGATGTGTTCCATTCCACTTATCATTGGAGACGCTCTGCATTGAAACCAATGTGTTCCTTTCCAGTTATCATTGGAGACGCCCCCGCATTGAAACCAATGTGTTCCATTCCAGTTATCATTGGAGACGCTCCGCATTGAAACCAATGTGTTCCATTCCAGTTTTCATTGGAGACGCTCCGCATTGAAACCAATGTGTTCCATTCCAGTTATCATTGGAGACGCTCTGCATTGAAACCAATGTGTTCCATTCCACATATCATTGGAGACGCTCCGCATTGAAACCAATGTGTTCCATTCCAGTTATCATTGGAGACGCTCCGCATTGAAACCAATGTGTTCCATTCCACTTATCATTGGAGACGCCTCCGCATTGAAACCAATGTGTTCCATTCCACTTATCATTGGAGACGCTCCGCATTGAAACCAATGTGTTCCATTCCAGTTATCATTGGAGACGCCCTCGCATTGAAACCAATGTGTTCCATTCCAGTTATCATTGGAGACGCCCCCGCATTGAAACCAATGTGTTCCATTCCAGTTATCATTGGAGACGCTCCGCATTGAAACCAATGTGTTCCATTCCAGTTATCATTGGAGACGCCCCCGCATTGAAACCAATGTGTTGCATTCCAGTTATCATTGGAGACGCCCCCGCATTGAAACCGATGTGTTCCATTCCACTTATCATTGGAGACGCTCCGCATTGAAACCAATGTGTTCCATTCCACTTATCATTGGAGACGCCTCCGCATTGAAACCAATGTGTTCCATTCCAGTTATCATTGGAGACGCCTCCGCATTGAAACCAATGTGTTCCATTCCAGTTATCATTGGAGACGCCCCCGCATTGAAACCAATGTGTTCCATTCCACTTATCATTGGAGACGCTCCGCATTGAAACCAATGTGTTCCACTCCAGTTATCATTGGAGACGCCCCCGCATTGAAACCAATGTGTTCCATTCCAGTTATCATTGGAGACGCCCCCGCATTGAAACCAATGTGTTCCATTCCACTTATCATTGGAGACGCTCCGCATTGAAACCAATGTGTTCCACTCCAGTTATCATTGGAGACGCCCCCGCATTGAAACCGATGTGTTCCATTCCACTTATCATTGGAGACGCCCCCGCATTGAAACCAATGTGTTCCATTCCAGTTATCATTGGAGACGCCCCTGCATTGAAACCAATGTGTTCCACTCCAGTTATCATTGGAGACGCCCCCGCATTGAAACCAATGTGTTCCATTCCAGTTATCATTGGAGACGCTCTGCATTGAAACCAATGTGTTCCTTTCCAGTTATCATTGGAGACGCCCCTGCATTGAAACCAATGTGTTCCATTCCACTTATCATTGGAGACGCTCCGCATTGAAACCAATGTGTTCCACTCCAGTTATCATTGGAGACGCCCCCGCATTGAAACCAATGTGTTCCATTCCAGTTATCATTGGAGACGCTCTGCATTGAAACCAATGTGTTCCTTTCCAGTTATCATTGGAGACGCCCCTGCATTGAAACCAATGTGTTCCATTCCACTTATCATTGGAGACGCTCCGCATTGAAACCAATGTGTTCCACTCCAGTTATCATTGGAGACGCCCCCGCATTGAAACCAATGTGTTCCATTCCAGTTATCATTGGAGACGCTCTGCATTGAAACCAATGTGTTCCTTTCCAGTTATCATTGGAGACGCCCCCGCATTGAAACCAATGTGTTCCACTCCAGTTATCATTGGAGACGCTCCGCATTGAAACCAATGTGTTCCACTCCAGTTATCATTGGAGACGCCCCCGCATTGAAACCAATGTGTTCCATTCCAGTTATCATTGGAGACGCTCTGCATTGAAACCAATGTGTTCCTTTCCAGTTATCATTGGAGACGCCCCCGCATTGAAACCAATGTGTTCCATTCCAGTTATCATTGGAGACGCCCCCGCATTGAAACCAATGTGTTCCATTCCAGTTATCATTGGAGACGCCCCCGCATTGAAACCAATGTGTTCCTTTCCAGTTATCATTGGAGACGCCCCCGCATTGAAACCAATGTGTTCCACTCCAGTTATCATTGGAGACGCTCCGCATTGAAACCAATGTGTTCCACTCCAGTTATCATTGGAGACGCCCCCGCATTGAAACCAATGTGTTCCATTCCAGTTATCATTGGAGACGCTCTGCATTGAAACCAATGTGTTCCTTTCCAGTTATCATTGGAGACGCCCCCGCATTGAAACCAATGTGTTCCATTCCAGTTATCATTGGAGACGCTCTGCATTGAAACCAATGTGTTCCATTCCAGTTATCATTGGAGACGCTCCGCATTGAAACCAATGTGTTCCATTCCAGTTATCATTGGAGACGCTCTGCATTGAAACCAATGTGTTCCTTTCCAGTTATCATTGGAGACGCCCCCGCATTGAAACCAATGTGTTCCATTCCAGTTTTCATTGGAGACGCTCCCGCATTGAAACCAATGTGTTCCATTCCACTTATCATTGGAGATGCCTCCGCATTGAAACCAATGTGTTCCATTCCAGTTATCATTGGAGACGCTCTGCATTGAAACCAATGTGTTCCACTCCAGTTATCATTGGAGACGCTCCGCATTGAAACCAATGTGTTCCATTCCAGTTATCATTGGAGACGCCCCTGCATTGAAACCAATGTGTTCCATTCCAGTTATCATTGGAGACGCCCCCGCATTGAAACCAATGTGTCCCATTCCTGTTATCATTGGAGACGCCCCCGCATTGAAACTAATGTGTTCCATTCCAGTTATCATTGGAGACGCCCCCGCATTGAAACCAATGTGTTCCATTCCAGTTATCATTGGAGACGCCCCCGCATTGAAACCAATGTGTTCCATTCCAGTTATCATTGGAGACGCCCCTGCATTGAAACCAATGTGTTCCATTCCAGTTATCATTGGAGACGCCCCTGCATTGAAACCAATGTGTTCCATTCCACTTATCATTGGAGACGCCCCCGCATTGAAACCAATGTGTTCCATTCCAGTTATCATTGGAGACGCTCTGCATTGAAACCAATGTGTTCCATTCCAGTTATCATTGGAGACGCCCCCGCATTGAAACCAATGTGTTCCTGTAAGGGTCCAGTAGTATACCGCTTACCAGATCCTAGTAACGATGTATCTTACTATGAGACTCTAGTAATGTATACGGGCTTGTACAGTATCTGACAACAAATCCCAGTCCAGGATATCTAAACAAACAGATATAGTACACAAACGACTACTGGCGAGGAACAGAGCCTTGTATCTATTCTATGTACGTGAGCGGGTCTAATGCCTACGTACTAGACAGAAGGATACCTGTCCTCTAACCGGTGAGGCAGATGTACAGTTACAGTAACAGACCAAACTCACGGGAAAACAATCCCCGCGCAGCGAATCCTAACTATCACTGACAGTCCTAAATACAGTAACTTGCCGCGGTGTGATTTATATGGGTTATATACGAACTAGGTGGTTAACAGACCTAGTGTAACAATGCTGATCATCCCTGTCGAAATCAGCCTAAAGGTCGTGCCTAAATGTAACAATAACTGATCCCCCTGTACGAAATCAGTCTAAAAGGTCAGGCCTAAATGTAACAATACCGTTGTCCAGACAAACAACAGTTTAATAACGAAAGTGAAATACTCCTTATCTTGCCGCAACTAAATCAGATCCTAATTTTACAAATACAGATAATTTCCACCTAACGTAATGTATAGTACGCTATAGCTAGTAGAACTTTAAGGGCAATATGTTTTAGGGCGTGTGTGTGTGGGTGTGTTACAAATAAAACAATTTTGTGTAATTCCTTTTACTAGGTTTTAGTGATTTTCTGACTAAAATGATACCGTGCGCTAGCTACTAAAATAAACTAGTCGCGTTTGTAGAACTTTATACTCACGAATGACGTCAAAGCTCTCTCCTTCCTATCCACAACCCAATGGGCAACCACAGTGTTAGTAACTACACCCGTGATCGGCACTAATACCAGATTCTGGTTGTAAGATAAGAATAGGGGTTAATCGCTACCGTACGTTAGCTGATCTGGTATACTAATTTAATTCTAGAACTTTGTTGCTGCGGTAGTTAGCAGCAATACCTATCAGTACGTGGCAAGGCGCGGTAGGATATTAATAAACCTCCCTAGGCCAAGCAGTGTGCCGGTAGCAGAAATACTCCTTGCCTGATCAAATAGCTAACTCCAGACAGGGGGGGGGGGGGGGGTACTAATGTACGTTCTACAAAGCGAACCGGTACCAAACAGTCAGTGCTATGAATCACTAAATTATGGAACATATGCTGTCCGTACCTAATATGTACTCGCGTACTGACGAATGGCAATAGTTCGCACCTGTAGGAAGTACAGGTTAACCCAGGGATTCGTAGGACTTGACAAAGGGGGGGTGTCTGGATATAATTATTTGATCCTAAATTTGCGGCGTCCAGTACGATGTCACGCTTACCCTGATCTATAGGTCTTACGGCGGGCAAGGGCGTCGAACAAAGTCTTACCTTCTCACAAAGCGGGCGCTGCATAGCAAGTGGAGTATTTCGAAGGGGCAAAGGGGGTGCGCGGTCGATCCAATGTGGGCGCTAGCGTGTTGTGGACATCCCTTCCCTGCGTTGCTTACGGCCTAACGATCTAGGCTGCCATCTCCCTGGTGTTCGGCTGTCCCGAAGTCGGACCAAAAGAAAACATGTCAGGAAATTGCAGTATATTTACAGTTTTACAAAAGGATTTATCAAATAAAGTTTCAACAAGAAACCGAATTAACTAATTTTACAAGAATAAACGATAATAACATCAGGATGATAACAACATTCTAAGAAGTGATAACCGAAGGCAAACCGGCCTTTTATACTAGAAATTGCACATGGAAACTAAACAGAATTTTCCACAGCTTCACATTTGAGCAATGGAGTGCTTCGTGCTCTATGATTGGCCCAGCTCATCGTTCAACGCAGTCCGGCCCTTACACTAATCTGGGACATGGAATCCTAACAGAATTTTCCACTGCCTCACATTTGAGCAATAAGATAATTTATGCCCTATGATTGGCCTGGCTCATCATTCGCTACGTTGTACGCTTCTCATTGGCCTACCAATTAGCACCACACGAAAATAAATGGCCCCAAAATACAAATTTCCCGACTGGGATTCGAACTCGTAACCTACGTAATGTAACCAACGCCTTAACCATCTGACCACTACGCCACGAGAGTACCTAAGGGTTTTATGTGTACAAATATGAATAGGCATATTACATTACTGTAACTTAATCAAAATACGTCGGATTTTCAAAAGTTTTTACGTTAAAGTTAAACTACAAATGCTACCTTATAGTGAAATAATTCATCACCGCTCCATGAAAACAGTAAGTAAGACTGTTTTCACCAATCGAAATATAAAATATTTACAAGCTATTTCTAAATTTACTGGTAGGGCCTAAAATATAAAATATAATCACTATCTAATTATTGCATACTTAATATTGCAGATACGGCGTAAATACAATCGATCGTACATATAAATACAAATTTACGAATTAACTTTAGTGCCTAAAATACAAAAAAAAGGCTTTCGGTTATCAAGATAAACAAATTAAACAAATCAGAACAAATAAATCAAAACAAATCGAACAAATAAATCAAACTCTTTCGATAAATCTTTATATATTGTAAATATACATAATAAACCTTCACCAAATTAAATCTGTCCAAATATAATATAAACATAATGCGCTAATAACTTTCAATAGTGTCCTCCTGACGATCTAAAAAGTTCGTCCTGCTGGTCTGGATATCTTCTCCTGAGCACTAATTGCTAACGGTAGGCTCGCAAGCCTTCCTTCCATATCTCGCTCCTCCAAACCCAACATTCAAACATAATGTCCAATATAAATATCCAAATAAAATATCCAAATATAATATCCAAATATAATATCCAAATCT
>JAUCBJ010006835.1:0-36946 GCA_032718475.1 Nemertoderma westbladi | reverse complement strand
AATTATTTTTCAATTATAATTGAAATAAGTGTAGTTTATGTACTGAAACTGCGAGGCAGTGTTTGAATAAATTTAATTACGGTAGCAAATCAAAATTGTAACAAAATTAGCGAATAATTTGAATAGGAAAATTTTCTGTAATTATTCGGTTATCTTCTAGTAGAATAACAATATTAAGTTCGAATTCAACCTTAAAGTTGGTTGCGACGAGGGAGGGGCAAGTAAACAGTCTCGGGAATACCATATATATGGGTATACTGAGTCCACGGTACACATCTCCGTCGGCTATCTGTATGTTCTGTATCTCGGAGGCGTCCTTAGAGTATCCTTCCGCACAACCGCAAGTCTCAACCCGAACCAACTGTAACTCCACAGACTTAATCGCCGTATCCGAATGGTCCACCACAATGTGGCCCGTGAAAGGCTGCGAGATTCTACAAGTAGTCGAATCGATAACCCCATGGACCTTAAAACTGGGAACAGCTGCCCGGCCTTTAATATTAGCTAACGAATCAGGAGAAATCGTGAAAGGTATCGACTTGAATTTCTCATTAACTTCTTTAGGAATATTGTTGATAACAAACTCGCTTTGACAAGTCAGATGTTTACTAAGCACTGATCGTTTCACATCGACTTTCAGTTGGTATAATATATTCACATAGACTCCGTGGTAACTCTCATATAGGGTTCTATTTCCTTTGGGTTTTAAAGGAACTTCGAAAGGCAACTCGGTTTTTCCGGATGGAAACTTGCCGGGTTTCGCTACTTCTAGGCCATATTGCAGTAGCTGTAAAGGTTTAATAGAATTGTAGAATGCCTCAAACATTCCAACTGATTTGGCACTGAGTTGTAGATTGACCGAACCGTCCATCGTCAATAAGACTCCCAGATGCGACATGTCGCCTTTGCTATGTACGATAACAATCCCAGACAAGGTCTCGCCTTCGCGGTACGTCTTGTCAACCCTCTTTAAACGGATATCTACCGACATTACTCTTCCTTTACTCAATTCATACAGTCATAAACGCAGGAAATATTTAATTTAAAAATAAATTAATGAATAATAATTATGCCAAAGAAATACTGAAATATTCTAACTGCTGTACTGCTAATAATAATGAACCGGTATGCTACTGTATATTAGAATCCATTTACTCTTTTAAGTTGAATGACCGATATGACAAGCTGCGGGTAAGGATACAACTGTACAACAGTTATAGACCGATTATTCTATTATTATAGACCGATGCGGTCTATAACTGTAACCTTCAGACCTTACCCGCAACTATGCATAATACGGTGACTAGGACACGCATGTACTTATTGATATGACAACTGGACAAAGCCTGATATCTTAACAGTCTTGATGTGTGATGGTCATCGAGCAGTCGAGAAAAGTTCTATCTATACAGATACAAAATACCGGGGAGCGGGAAAGTCACGATTGGAATACCTACATTTTGTTGGGCAGTTTACAGTAGTGCAGTAGTGGGGGCCTATCCATAATTCAGTAATTAAAACTGTCTGTCATGTAACGAACTCTATCCCTAAGTCATAATCTAAGAAATTATTATTATTATATCACTCTATGTATTTATAAAAAATTAAATTAAATGTACATGAGGAAAGAAAACAACCAGGTTATTAAAATTAAACACTTATGGTTGCCCGAGCAAGCTCTAAAATTACACAAAAATACAGAAATATATTCTACAAAATAAAATTAACGCAACAATGTCATAGTCTACGAATTTCTGAAAATTGAGAAAAAAATTTTGGTGCAATGAATAAAAATATCATATTTACATAAAAATTCAAAATAAAAAAGCATAAAACGGTGCAGTAGAATAGACCGAAGCGGTGCTGAAAATATAAAATAAAATAAATACAAGGGTACCGGTACAGTAAACAGTGAACAGTAGGCTATGCAGCTATGTGCAATGAAATATTCACAATAAAAATTGATTGTTATGATTCACAATAATAACTATATACTTATGACTATGAGTAAAGTAATGTTGGGATTTATGAATAAAAATATTTTTTTGAGGGGAATTTAGGACAATTTAGAGGAACTTCGGGCTGTCGGGTTCGGTTCGGACTATTGCCTTTATCGGCCCTTACCTGCTTACTGTCTTATGGCAATAATGTCGGAAATTCCTCTAATTTTTTTAGATTATGACTTGGGAGTAGAGTTAGGGTTACATCTACCGGTACATGCCAGTTTTAATTAGGCCTACTGAATTAGGGTTAAGATCTTACAACCTTCTGACCTTACCAACTAAACCTATCCAAAATAATAAACCAAATTTACCAATAATATACAAATCCTCCATAGCCTCAACAAATTCACTGTACAAACTCGTAAATTAATAAAAATTTAGAATATTTTGTATTGCATTTGTACTGTAGGTACCGGTACTTCAGTACTTGAAATGTGACTGGACCCAGATCAGATACCGGTACCGCGATACCGGTACACAGGTATGAGGCGCCGTTAACGCCAAAAGGTCAGCAATAATATCAAAGGTTTTAAAAAGAATATTAGAGGATTTCAAAACATATTTTCGGCCGAAATTTCGGCCGAAATATTTTGTTACATTTTTTCAGCTCTTTCATTTGATGTCATTTTCGGCCGAAATTTCGACCGAATTTTCGGCCGAAATATTTTGTTACATTTTTTCAGCTCTTTCATTTGATGTCATTTTCGGCCGAAATTTCGGTCGAGATTTCGGCCGAAATTTCGGCCGAAAATGTCATCAAATGGAAGAGCTGAAAGTGTAATAAAAGATTTCGGTCGAGATTTCGGCCGAAAATGACATCAAATTGAAGAGCTGAAAAAATGTAATAATATATTTCGGCCGAAAATTCAGTCGAATTTCGGCCGAAAATGACATCAAATGAAAGAGCTGAAAAAATGTAATAAAATATTTCGGCCGAAATTTCGGTCGAAAATTCGGTCGAAATTTCGGCTGAAAATGACATCAAATGAAAGAGCTGAAAAAATGTAATAAAATATTTCGGCCGAAATTTCGGTCGAAATTTCGGCCGAAAATGACATCAAATGAAAGAGCTGAAAAAATGTAATAAAATATTTCGGCCGAAATTTCGGTCGAAATTTCGGCCGAAAATGACATCAAATGAAAGAGCTGAAAAAATGTAACAAAATATTTCGGCCGAAATTTCGGCCGAAAATATGTTTTGAAATTCTCTAATATTCTTTTTAAAACCTTTAATATTATTGCTGACCTTTTGGCGTTAATGGCGCCTCATACACAGGAGTTACACTACGGTATGCTCAAGGCCTACTTATCAGTGTATTAGGCCTTGGGTATGCTAGTAAGTACAAATGACGAATGACCAACATCTACAGTACTTCAATTTTATACTTATATACTTTTATTTAGTTTTATTCTTTATACTACGGAAAAAGTGCTCTATGTCTATTTCAATTGTGCGAAATATTTTCTTGAAAATACAGTATATTTATATTTAATATTCTTTAATATTACACCAACTTCTTACTGTGTTTCGTACGTAGAATGTTTTAGAATTTGTTAGTATTTGAATAAAAAAAAATTGTATACTTGTTGTAGTTGGCCTTAGAAGAACACTGACCTTGAAGATGCGGATGATCTCGCGAAAGTCATGGTGGATAGGGAGTTGTGGCTGCGCAAACTTTGTCGATTAGCCCGCATACCAGATATACCATTATTAATGCACGCTGCATTGGACCATGACAATTGTGGATTGGCTGGTGGGGGAAAAGTTATTTTTGTTAAGCCATCATAGCATCTCAATATGCAGCTGCAATGGAGCAGCAGCAGGCCGATTCGAATTGCTTTAGTTAAAAAATCCGCCTCTGCCTTTTTCACTCAGTAACGATGATATCGTTATTGCAAAGCCTATCATTCATTGTTTTGGTTGAGAAAAGCGCGCCTAGGTGATAGTTTTAAATACTGATATAAATCCAAACACAAATCTCGCATTTTTCGAGACAGGTTACTCGGTTAGTTTAACCTACAGATCTACTGCGTACGTCTTGTCGCGACTGGAACGCATATAATTCGGACATCGTAGGCCTAAAGTGACGTTTTTTCATTCTATAAACTCGTTTTATTACTGTATTTGCTGTACAGTATTGTATTACTGTATTACTACATTTGTCGAGCTTATTGTTGTACCCTTGCGCCGTTTTAAGAGGAAAATACGATTACTTTTTTTTTATGAAAACGACTTCATGGCAATGATTCGCGACAGTTTGCTGATACTGTACATAGCCTATACTTTTTGGAAATAATTTTGGATTAAGCTAAATTGTTGAACAATAGTGGAAGTGGAGTAAAAAGATTGGTAATAATTTTACTTTACCCCAAGAGTAAGGTAAGATTATTGATACAGGGTAAAAGGCCACAAATCACCACGTTAGGGCCTAATATACAAATAATCATCTTCTATTTAATAATCAATCATTGAACAACTCCATTGAAAACTATCTCCATTTATAGACCCCCATGGAAGCCTTTACGCACGGTACATACACGGAGGACTACAGACACTGTCAGATATATATTATCATATCAGAGAGAGAGAGAGAGAGAGTTTGGCGAAAATGTGTCAAAAAAATATAATCAAGAGGAATGAGAGGGTGAGAGTGAAGAAGAAATCCAAATTAAAAATAACGATTCAACACAGTTGTGATTTATTTAATTATGATTTTGCTACTAGAAACGAGAATCACAGTTGTAATCATATTTACAGGTCTGCAGGTGCAGTACATGACTGCATGAGAATTTACGAGACAGAACAAGATAATAGGCCCACAGTATATATACAAGTATCCTAGTTAATGTTTACAAAAAACTTGGGAATTTGGCAATGATGGCGCCTGGGGTTGGTGGCAGCCCATAAAACAGGCAGTAGCGTAATTTTTAGCGTTTACCCAAACTGTAATAAATACAGTAGGCCTACACGTTCGTGTGGACTTCGCGCAGTACGTTAGTCCAGATAAGCCTTCGAGTAACTAGGTACAATTTGTGGACATAGTCATATTCGTCCCCTAGCGGTCGACAGATTAATTATAGATCTATGAGTGTGTCTGTGTGTAGAATATCTAAACTTTTTAAAAACTAAATGTGTACCAAGTTTGGTTCCATTTCATCAAAGATTTACCGACTTAATAGATTTTAAAAATTTCTAACGACGATGACGGACAGCCGACTAAGGCTTTTTTGGGGTGGGTGTTGAATATTCTTTGGTTTTCACCCATGACGTTCCGTCCATGACGCTGGACAGCTGTTACTCAAATTAACCTAAAATTAGAACTATAATCATTGTGCGCTCTCCATTTTGGGCTCAAACTGATCATGGGATATGTCGGATTCTAAATAAAATAACTCTATCTACTGAGTCGAACGCGACTAACCAAAATTGAAAAGGGGAATAGATAAACAGTAGTGTATGAATTAATATCAGATTGAATTATAATATCAGGTTGAATTATAATAGCGACTTATAATATATGGAATAATATGTAGACAATATCTGAATATATGGAATTAATAACATCAGTTTCTATATAACTTGAAGTAGCTGAAAAGTAGTAGAAAAACTATGTTACATTCGATCCTGAATACGTTCGGTCTGTCACCCTACGGTATATTGTAGGCGAAAATGTTATGATACCTGGGACTTAAACGTTGATTTTGCAAAATTTGTGGTTAAAATCATTGATTTAGTTTGCAGTTTTTTCTAAAATGTTTTGTCTTATTTACTGGTGTCAGGATGTCACAACACAATGCAATGAAAGTCTTTTTCGTTTTTAAACTTCAATTTAACTTGTTAAATATTGTTATATGTTAAATTTTCTAAAATATTTTATCTTTACTTAAACCTTAAATTTGCAAAATTTGTGCTTAAATTCATTGATTTAGTTTGCAGTTTTTTCTAAAATGTTTTGTCTTATTTAGGCTACTGGTGTCAGGATGTCACTATACAATGAAGGTCTTTTTCGTTTTTAAAGTGCAATTTAACTTGTTAAATATTAAATATTTTGCCATAAAAAATTAAGTTATTTTTAATTTTAGCCATAATTTTATATCCCCGTTAGGTGGGGACTTCGATCTTTTTTTTAAATTTCCAAGATGTATCAAGTCTACAGCCTACAACATGATCCAAACTTATTCATAGAGTGGTATTATTGCGGAAAATTTGCTTGTGTATCAAGTCACCCCGTTATGTGGGGTGACTTGATAGTTGATACAGCTGGTTTTTAGGAAAAAAACACCACTAGACTAAGCAGCTGAAATAGTACTTTAGTCTAGTGGTGTACAGGTGTAGTACTCATCCCGACTATAAAATTATCTTTTTATCAGAAGATATTCACAGTTAAATGTTAAAGGCAAAAACTGTATCAAGTTACCCTGAATTACGGTACCTGAAATATAGGCCTAATGCTAATACTGTAATAATGGTGATTTGACTGTGTGGATTGGCTGACAGGCTGACTCGTACTGTCTGACTGTCGTATATGGTATACCTGCCAGTATAGGTACATACCACTCACCACTCTGCCACTACAGCACTACCGGCAGACCGGTGTGCTGTTAGGAGTGTCAGCCAGTCAGCTGTCATGACTGTGTTTGTGTCACCGTTACTCAGTCAGTCCAGCAGTCAGTTACTTGGCTCAGCGGCTGGCCGAGGCCGATACGGTACTACAGTTGTACTACTGCTGCTACTACTATTACTGTACTACAGTCAAGCCGGCACAGCATTCTTAAAAATGCAGCTGCAATGCAGCATGCCGATCCTAGTAGTACTACAGTCAGGAGCACTGGTGACAATTTGTCCAATTTACAGCCAGAATGTGTCCGCGGAAAATGCTCTCAGAGTGAAATTTCTCCATAGAAAACAATGCTAAATTTCATTTGAAAACCGACAGTGAAATTTTAACATTGGCATTCTAAAAATTATGCCATTAGAACCGTCATAAAATTCTGTAGGCCTATAAATTAATTTGAAAATTAGAATCTCATCGTTGGGACGGTCAGCCTAAACACCCAACTACACCCAACTTTCACCCAACTACACCCAACTACACCCAACTTTCACCCAACTACACCCAACTACACCCAACTACACCCAACTACACCCAACTTTCACCCAACTACACCCAACTACACCCAACTTTCACCCAACTACACCCAACTTTCAGCCAACTACACCCACACAGTTCCACCCCACTACACCCAACTTCCACTGCACTTCCACTTCCACTCTGCATCCAACTTACACAAAACTATACCTACTGTATGGCACCAAACTTCCACAAATTACAATATGTACAGTAACCAACTCTTCGAGGAATTGCTGAGATATGAGCTTTTAAATGTTTCATGTACTGTATGTTGCCCCCACTGCTGAGCAATTATGAAAATAACAAACTAACGTTTTATATTTATTGCAGGTTGGTTCTAGAATAATTAATGAATTTAGCAATAAATAAACAAAGGAGAGACGCAGAGACTATTGACGAACGATCCAAGCTACAGTATAAAACTAAACTGGCGCTGTGGGATTGTGGTGAAAATGAAAACGGTATTGATACACAGGAGGGTCACCGTCACAGCCTTAACGACGAAATCGCATTGGAAACTTCTGTTATGGGAATAGCAATGCAGATAATTCGTACAAAGTTAATGGACATAAGTTCTATATTATACAGTATGTTTAATGCAATTATAATAATGTAATTATCCTTTATGTATCATAGAATACAAGAAAAAGAACTGTAACATTATTTTCAGCAGCTTTATTTTAATCTTGGGCCCATGTAAACACTTTCTGCCGTTATATATTTAACTTTGCAGTTGCCCCCATGTGAAGAATCCCAGGTTTTCATTAAAATCACAGGTTACAAAAGGGCTGAATCTAACCAAAACAATAAACGAAATTTAGCCGTATCAAAACGAAACGTATCAAAAAGATAAATTAAAAAAAATAAAAAATCTTCATACATAAAATTCCAATAAAATGTCGACCGAAAAGTGAAATCCTGGTATTATTCACATGGACGAACTTTATGGCCTTTATATTAATTAATTTTTAACGAAACAACAGCAATAATTTTAGAACATTTTACATTTTTGATAAACTAAAAGGGGATCTGGTAAGATCTGTACAGGTCAAGGGAATTTCTGCAAGGAACTTATTATGATCTTCACATACAGGCGATGCCAGAATGGACAAGATCTCTACAGTATGAGAATCGATAAGATCGTTATACATTACAGATCTTACAGTAGTAGAAATAATAATTCATCACACTAGGGTAGAGAATTGCAGACGTTGATCAACGTAATCATATAGACGCGGCTTGTGGTCTCTAGTACATACTGTACAGTATATGTACAGTAGGATATGACAATATTCAGCTTATTTTATTACAAACAACGAAATGGGAGAAGTGTATTTAATCTTTCAGACATTCCACCCATTCGAAAATCCTCACGTGATCAACATTGAGGTTTCCAAACTAATGTGTGCATTGTACTTGACACAATGAACCCGGCGTAGCATTCTTGTGAATGTGCCATCCAGAGATTTGGTGTCCTCAGCAGTTAGAGCCCAGCATGGACTCCCGTAGAGGAGTACTGGAACTACTGCTGCTCTAAATAATCGGACCTTGAGTTTCCGATTAATTCTCGGTGACTTCCAAATCCTGGAAAGCCTATTCAAGGCTGCCCATGCCTTTCCCTTACGTATTCGAAGGTCCTCATCTGACTTCCGGATCCATGATCCCAGGTAACAGAAGTTGTCCACATGCTCAAGCATACCATCCTTTGAGATTATGCTCATCCGATCAGAGACTTGCTGAGGACTTTCAAAGTTAACTGTCAAAATTGTGGTCTTTCTGGAGGTAATAAAAAGACCAAAACTAGAAGCAGAATGTTCTAATGAGCTGAGGAGCCGTTGGGCTCCCTCTAATGATTCTGAGAGTACTCCTAAGTCATCAGCAAAGTCTATCTGATCAACATTGAGGTTTCCAAGCTAAATTCTCACATGTGAATGAATAATATGTCACACACTTTAGGTATGTTGCTACATAGTCGGATCCCAAGTGGGGTTTCTCATCGGGCTTTAATGTGGATCAGTTGGCGAAAATCTTCAAAAGTTACTTACGAATGAATTTTTCGTTACAGACAGACAAGCGGACAGAACGACCTACTGGAGATGAAATTTTGCCCTATTTTTACTAATTGCAATTGTGCGCTAAGGCTTGCCCTGACTGCGTGACTCGTCCCACAGAGCACCAAACTCTCCAACCAACTACACTCAACTTTGACTCACTTTCACCCAACTACACTCCACTTCCACCCAACTCTCACCCAACTACACCCAACTTTCAACCAACTACCCCCAACAACACCCAACTTTCACCCAACTACACCCAATTCTCCACCCAACTACACCCAACTATCACCCAACTACAGTACACTCAACATTGTCTCACTTCCACCCAACTACACTTACCTTTCACCACTTTCTCGCAGGTCAGGATTTTTGAAAATAAAAAATTATAAAGCAAATTATAAAATAGTCAAAAACCATACAAATCCTAATCTACGTCGCTTTTTGGATGTGAAGATGAGTAGGACATACAGTACAATATATCTAATGTTTAGTTCTGAGGCATAACAGCGAGAACATGCGAGCCACGTAGTAAAGGCGAGCCTTAACGCACTATGATAATTAGTAAATACTGGAAAATTTATTTCGAGTTATTATCATATTCGAGTTAGTGAAATATTGAAACGAGGGACCGAAGTGAGATAAAAGTACATTATACACTATAATACGTTGTTTTATTGTTAAATTTCTTGATTACTTAACGCTCGTCTATGAACGAGCCGCAAATAATCCATCTATCTACTATATTTACGGCTTGTCCAAGGACAAGCGTTAAGTAATTCAGAAATTTAACAATAAAATATTATAATTATCCTTTGTATCATATTACAAGAAAGATTGTAACATACAGTAGTCTTTATTTTCAACAGTTTTATTCTAAACTTCGTGGCCTTTATATTAATTTGATCTTATCTTTCGTTTATTATTTTGGTTCCATGAGAAATTTATTATTCGCCTATATTATACAGAAAGTACTTTATTTGCTAACCATTAAGATTGGATCAGGGAGCCAAATGGAGTGTAAACTTGAGACATGTAAAATGTAATGAGAAATGTAAAAAGTTCTAAAATTATTTCTGTTGTTTCGTTAAAAATTAATTAATACAGTATAAAGGCCATAACGTTTAAGATAAAGAAGCTGAAAATAATGTTACAGTTTATTTTCTTGTATTTTATGATACATAAAGGATAATTACATTATTATAATTGCATTAAACATACTGTATAATATAGAACTTATGTCCATTAACTTTGTACGAATTATCTGCATTGCTATTCCCACAGCAGAAGTTTCCAATAATGCGATTTCGTCGTTAAGGCTGTGACGGTGACCCTCCTGTGTATCAATACCGTTTTCATTTTCACCGCAATCCCACAGCGCCAGTTTAGTTTGTACTGTAGCTTAGTTTGGAGTTTTGATGCGTGGTATGTGTAGACATCTATAGGTATCTGGATCGTTCGTCAATAGTCTCTGTGTCTCTCCTTTGTATATTTATTGCTAAATTCATCAATTATTCTAGAATCAACCTGCAATAAAAATAAAATGTTAGTTAGTTATTTTCATAATTGCAGGGCAGTGATGGCAAAATACAGCACGAGTACATGCAACTTTTAAAAGTTCTTATCTCAGCAATTCTTCAAAGAAGTTCAGAGTTTGTTACTGTACATATTGTAATTTGTGGAAGATAGGTGCCATACAGTATAGTTTGGTGTAAGTTGGATGCTGTTGTGTTGAAGTTGGGTGTAGTTGGTGAAAGTTGGGTGTAGTTGGGTGGTAGTTGGGTGAAAGTTGGGTGTAGTTGGGTGAAAGTTGGGTGTAGTTGGGTGTAGTTGGGTGTAGTTGGGTGTAGTTGGGTGAAAGTTGGGTGTAGTTGGGTGATTAGGCTGACCCGGATAATTGCCCTGAGGACAATTGCCCCCCGGACAATTGCCCCCTGGACAATTGCCCCCGAGGACCATTACCCCCTGAGGACAATTGCCCCCTGGGCAATTACCCCCCACAATATCTTATCATTTGTGGGTAAGTGTCATTGGCAATTGGGGTACAATTGTCCCCCAATTTATTGTCCCCCCTGATTATTTAATGTCGAACAAAATAATTAACATTGTTAATTCGCGGAGACAATATTCAAATTCGCCAAGGAATTGCGTCATTTGTGCAATTGCGTAATAAGCTGTCATTTGCATCGATTTTCCCCTGGCCTGGAGATGATTTAATTTTGATTGCGTCGAGTCTCCCCCCCCCCCCCCCCTCCCCTTGATCATCCCCCACCCCCCATTCTTCCATTCAATTTTATTAAAATAAATAAATAATTTAAGTAACAATATGTCACATAGGCCTATCTGCATATATAATCATTTATCAAAATAAATAATGTAGGCTATACCGTATTCCATTTCCTGGAAATTGTAGCATAAATATTCCTTAACTTAATCAGTTAATAGCAATCAATAAACTCTTTAATTGCAGTCCCTCCTTTTAGTCTCTTTGGTTCTTAGTCATGGGCATGGCTGCATGGTGAGGTGTTTTGTGTTATTAGTAGTAGAGTGGGTCTTGGTAGTAGCAGCAGTATTTTATGTAATGTAATGCAACAGTGTACTGGTTCAATTTAATTGTCTCCAACAACCAATCCATTAAACAGCTCAATACCTCAATAGCCTAAATATAAAGAGAGCTCTCTGCCAGAACTGCATCTGTCAATTATCAGGCATCTCTATCTCCACTACACACTTCTCCAGACTAGTTGAAAGGCAGTGCCGCTTGGCTTTTGTGTGCTGTTAAAAAAGTGACTGTCCACTGCGAAACGGGGTGGATCATCTTCATTTGCTAATAAAACTTTTTCTATACATAGAAATTTATTTTTGTACATACAAAATATGTATTTCGATATGCTCTATCTAATGATATAAATTTCAATATAACGTACCGAACACGAAACTTTCGTACTTGATTTTTGTAATTTTACATACAAATTCAAGTCAAAAATTGCTCAGTTGACGACAGTTGTCCACCCCCTTTCAGGGTGTCCGTCCACCCCCATTCTGGGTAGTGCTCCCTAACTGAAGTCAGTACATCTATACATACACGCTTATTCACTTACTTATACAGATATGTATTCAATTTCTGATTTTCTACTGTAAGTGCTGAAGTGTGCATACTGCATATTAGCATATTAATGCATGATTGTTAAGCGATATAATAGGATTATACTGATATACGAAACCTGTGAAAGTGAATACAAAGCCTCGCTGGTAGTAAGACATGTAGGAGTTACATCACAGCTCTATACTGGTATAGTATAGACCTCTGGACCTACTGTAGGTAGATGCGGCCATCCTATTCATCAATCTGACTAAAGCCCAGTGGCCATTTGGGAGTCTGAGTCTGTTGCTATTAGGTACGTGATACCTACGGCTTGGGGAAGTTTGTAGTTAGGCAATTGAGACTCAGAAAGATGTCACTCATATCCCAGAAGGTATGTCTAGCAGATCTCAAGTAGCAAGTCGGGCATCCTTTGATGTTCGGAGATCTCAAAGGCAACCAACCCGATTTGGCTGCAATTGTGAGGAAATAGGCAGCGAGATTTGGTTTCACAAAGCAGCGAAATCTCGCTGAGAATACCCAACTGTATATGTGGTATGGCCATGATTTTTTGAGGGTAAATAACTCATCTAAAAGTTAACGAAATCGAATAAATTAAATTATTTATTAATTATAATTTAATAAACATAGGCTACTATTCAACATCATTACAATATGGACAAGCATTAACTTGTTCCAGAAGGCACCTGTTGCCTGTTGCAGGGATGGCAAAAACCATGGTTTTTTGAAAAAAAATTTTTGGTTTTGGTTTTATTGTTTGGTTTTTTATGGTTTTTTTCGGTTTTTTATGGTTTTTTATGGTTTTTCTGTGGTTTAATTAAATCCAATACAGCAATACATATAAATGTAGGATCTACGTACAACAGTCTGACAGTACAACCCTTGCTGCCTTGGGCCTTGCGCTTGCCCAATAGAACAAAATACTGGAATAACTGAATAAGGCCACATTCAGTACGGTATGCTGGTTTGAAGCGTTTCTTCTGCTGTTCGGTCCTTACTCTCATCCAACCCATCAGCCCATGCAGCCATGTCAGCATGTGACAAAATACTAACAACATACTGAGACTGACTGACTGACATACAACGTAAAAATACATACCAACGTCCAGACTGCCAGACGTCTGCACTGCTCCACTGCACGCCATCCAGGCTGCAAACCACCACTGAACCGCGCACAACGCCTGCGCACAATTTTTCAGCCGCGCAGTATTGGACAATATACTGATATACCGGTACCGCGCATGCACCGAAAAAAAGGGCACACAACATTTTAACAATGTAAACTAGAAACATACGCCAGCGAAGCGAGCAAAACCTTTTCATTAACATTGCAAAATGAACAGATGAAATAAGAAACGCGAGCAAAACTCAAAGTGAGCGAAATTTGTTCATTCTACATGTAACAGTGCAAAATGAAAAAGAAACGCGAGCAAAACTCAAAGTGTTCGAAATTTTTTCATTCTAACAGTCTGACAGTGTAAAATGAAAAAGAAATGCGACTACCAGTCTGCTTTATATTATTTATAGCGTTAATTGTAAAATTTTATGAAAAACCATAAAAAACCAATTTTTTCGCCTTTTTTTAAAAGTTGGTTAAACCAAAAAACCATAAAAAACCAATGGTGAGAAAAACCATTGGTTGCCAACCCTGCCTGTTAGTGTGTGTTACTCTAAATTCACAAAACCTAAAAGTTGCACTTTTTCATGAACTGAAACTTTGCCATGTCACTGTAAAATAATGGAATAAGTTGAATATATGGTTTATAGGGCCTAGCGCCAGACTGGAATCCATACACATTGCGCCGGATTAATCCGGCGCACTTTGCAATAAAATCGCGCCAATGTGGCGCGTGGCGCGCTTGAAAATCGTAAAGCGCACCGACTTTGGCGCGTGGCGCGCTCGAAAATCGTAAAGCGCGCCGGCTTTCAGCTTTGGCGCGTGGCGCTCCCAAAAATAAAAACCGGCGCCGATTTGTTAGTTTACAGGTTTAACAATTATGGAAGTGCCTTAAAAATAGCATTCTGGCATTAGCTGTTAAAAAATTTCGGCTCGCTTCGCTCGCCTTTCTTTTTCTGTTGTATGGTTCAGTGGTTAGGCTACTGTTGTATACAGATATAGGGCAGCAGGGACTGGTACCGCAGTACTGACTGAGATTGACAGATTGGTTACACTCCCTCAAAATTGAATTTGCATTGGCGTGGAGCTCTTCAAAATTGTTTCAATATGTGGCGCGCTTAAAAATTTAGTTGGTGCGGGGTTTCTTCGAAATTGCATCGGCTGATCGGCGTGCTTAAAAATTTAGTTGGCGCGGGGTTTTTCTTCGAAATGGCATCGGCGCGCGGCGCGCATAAAAATTGGTCGGCGCGCTATCCGGCGCACTTTTTGGATGGATTCCATAAAGGGGCCTAGGTCTATGTCATTTTATTGGAAAATTATTCAGCTTGATTTAGAAGTAATAAAAACTGACAGACATTAAAATAAAGTAAAGTTATAGCACTTTATGTCAAGGGTGCGTGGCCATACAACCCACATGGCCATACAACCCCGGTTTACCCTACAGGTACAACTACAAAACAAAAAGAGTACCGGCAGGTGACCGGTACCTGGCTGCCTGGTACACTACCGACTACCCTACAGCCCTACACAGCCCTACTACAACAGTACTGTACTGCTGTACTACTGTTCTGTACTACCGGCAACCGGTACCACTACTGCACCAGTGGCAGTGATACACTGCATCACTGTAATCAAATTTCAGGATTGTACCGGTACCGATTCTGCGATTGCAGGACAGCGCAGGATGGCAATGGCACTTTCACAAAAAATGGCTGAATTATGATAGGCCTATGACAGTATGAACAAATTGCAGAATTAGCGGTCAACTTATGGCGGTTTATTCAAACATCCCTAAGACATACATTGTAATTTATAACACAATTTTTGTTCAACATGATAAAGTAGCATTCAACAAATATAAGGAAATGCTTGATTTATGTTATAAATAATGTAAAACATGTAAATCATGTAAAACAATCGTTAAATATTTACCTGATAAAACATGTTACATAAAAACGTACTTACCAAACGTATTAAGATTGATTACATGATTGGATATTATGTTATTAGATGTTCAATTAACATGTGGATCAACAACATTTTAGAAAGAAACTATGAAACATGAGCATGTTTACTATATGTTGTCAACCACAGGTTGTTTTAAGTTTTCAACCACCGTTCCATGTAAGTTGTAGACCACCGGTTATTCTAAGTCTAAGTCTTCAACCACCGTTAATACCTTGTAAACATACGGTGATTTTAATTTTTGTAAACCACCGGTTAAGGTATCCACTACCGTTTACTGTGTTGTAAACAAACTGTGATTTGAATTTTTGTAAACCACCGGTTATTCTAAGTTTTCAACCACCGTTTACTGTGTTTTAAATCAACGGTTATATGTATTTTTCAACCAATCGATTAATGTAAGTGTTAAACCACCGGTTACTTTGTATCAAATAATATGAACCGCCGTTTATTCCTAAGTCAAACACTGTTTCTGTTTTATGATAGCACTAATTACAATCCGGAAAACCACCGTTTCAATGTAACACTGCACTTTGGGAAAATTTAAACCACCGTTTTAGCATATGCCAATTTGTAACCAGAGGTTTTAAAAGAGCAACCATCGGTTGCAAATTTTATACCAGAGGTTAAAAAAAGAACCGCCGAACAATTTTTTCAGTGTGGCTACGGAACAACCTGCCGACTAGTGAAAAGACATTGCAATTGCATTGTAAACCCTAAGTAAAGTTTCTACACTTTTTAATTAGGGGTTGGGCCGTTTATATTTTATTATGGCGCGAATTTGATAATGCAGGCGCGCGTCGCCAGCAGTGTACGGCGCGAATATTAAAAAACGAACGTACATGCACAAACGGCTTAGTGAAATCGCTGTCTCTTCATGTCTGTGTGACAGCTAGAGACCGACCACTAGTCAGACAGACTAGATTCAACTGAACATACCATTAGCTCTGGTGTGCTTCCTTCACGCCAGACATTATTAACCAACCAGACCCCAGACAGATTCTGTAGTTTTAAGAGGGAAGATTTAATCTTTGAAGGCAATTTTCTCGGAATGTACGGAATTTTCACATTGCAGGACAGAAGTTTGTATCACTATCAACACACTTTTCGTTCTAGTATAGGTGTGAGTGAGTGCGTGAGCGATTCGTTCTAGCCTAGGTGTGAGCGATAAGTTTTTTGATCAAAATGCAACAAAACTACGTACATTATTGAATGAAAATGGCACTCTTAATTCAGCGTGAAAATATCACTAAGGACAAAAATAATAATAAACATTGAGCCATTGGGTACTTACTGGATTGAATACCGTAGCTTGGAATTCTATTGCAGGGTCGAAACCTTATATAGTAGTGTAAGTGAACCCGTCAGTCGTTGTTGAAAATGTTTGAAAGTTAATAAGTCGGCCAATCTTTGATGAAATGGAAACAAATTTTCGTACACATGTATGCCTACTGATAGTCCATAAAAAGTTTAGACATTCTACACACACATACTTTTATAGTTCATCTGTCGACCGCTAGTGGGCGATTGACTGGGTCCACTAATTGTACCTCTACCCAAAGTTTCAGCTGGACTTACGTGTTTGCGAAGACCTCACGGACGCGTCATCATTGCGTTACATTGTAAATTATAATCAACAGCTTCTCATTTACATTATACATTATTTTTACCGAACTATTTTAATCTGCCTTGCTTCCACACAATAATGTAAATAGATATTACTTATCTTTACCGAACTAATTTAATCTGCCTTGCTTCCACACAATGATGTAAATAGATATTACTTATCTTTACCGAACTATTTTAATCTGCCTTGCTGCCACACAATGATGTAAATAGATATTACTTATCTTTACCGAACTATTTTAATCTGCCTTGCTGCCACACAATGATGTAAATAGATATTACTTATCTTTACCGAACTATTTTAATCTGCCTTGCTTCCACACAATGATGTAAATAGATATTACTTATCTTTACCGAACTATTTTAATCTGCCTTGCTTCCACACAATGATGTAAATAGATATTACTTATCTTTACCGAACTATTTTAATCTGCCTTGCTTCCACACAATGATGTAAATAGATATTACTTATCTTTACCGAACTATTTTAATCTGCCTTGCTTCCACACAATGATGTAAATAGATATTACTTATCTTTACCGAACTATTTTAATCTGCCTTGCTGCCACACAATGATGTAAATAGATATTACTTATCTTTACCGAACTATTTTAATCTGCCTTGCTTCCACACAATGATGTAAATAGATATTACTTATCTTTACCGAACTATTTTAATCTGCCTTGCTTCCACACAATGATGTAAATAGATATTACTTATCTTTACCGAACTATTTTAATCTGCCTTGCTTCCACACAATGATGTAAATAGATATTACTTATCTTTACCGAACTATTTTAATCTGCCTTGCTGCCACACAATGATGTAAATGGATATTACTTATCTTTACCGAACTATTTTAATCTGCCTTGCTTCCACACAATGATGTAAATAGATATTACTTATCTTTACCGAACTATTTTAATCTGCCTTGCTTCCACACAATGATGTAAATAGATATTACTTATCTTTACCGAACTATTTTAATCTGCCTTGCTTCCACACAATGATGTAAATATATATTACTTATCTTTACCGAACTATTTTAATCTGCCTTGCTTCCACACAATGATGTAAATAGATATTACTTATCTTTACCGAACTATTTTAATCTGCCTTGCTTCCACACAATGATGTAAATAGATATTACTTATCTTTACCGAACTATTTTAATCTGCCTTGCTTCCACACAATGATGTAAATAGATATTACTTATCTTTACCGAACTATTTTAATCTGCCTTGCTTCCACACAATGATGTAAATAAATTAATATTAATAAATTAATATTATTTCTGTAACTTATTAAAACTGTTTGGTGATAAATTGATAATTATTTTATTTTGAAGATTTTTAAATTTTAAATAATAAAAAAATGATGTAAATAGATATTACTTATCTTTACCGAACTATTTTAATCTGCCTTGCTTCCACACAATGATGTAAATAGATATTACTTATCTTTACCGAACTATTTTAATCTGCCTTGCTTCCACACAATGATGTAAATAGATATTACTTATCTTTACCGAACTATTTTAATCTACCTTGCTTCCACACAATGATGTAAATAGATATTACTTATCTTTACCGAACTATTTTAATCTGCCTTGCTTCCACACAATGATGTAAATAGATATTACTTATCTTTACCGAAATATTTTAATCTGCCTTGCTTCCACACAATGATGTAAATAGATATTACTTATCTTTACCGAACTATTTTAATCTGCCTTGCTTCCACACAATGATGTAAATAGATATTACTTATCTTTACCGAACTATTTTAATCTGCCTTGCTGCCACACAATGATGTAAATAGATATTACTTATCTTTACCGAACTATTTTAATCTGCCTTGCTTCCACACAATGATGTAAATAGATATTACTTATCTTTACCGAACTATTTTAATCTGCCTTGCTTCGTTTTAGTATTTTTATTTTTTTTTAATGAACTACTTTATGTAATGACGTCATTGTTAGCTCGAAAGTTGCAGCGCTTAGAGTCTAATTTTAAATTTAAGTTTTTAGCGCTAAATAAATATAATTTGATTGATTTTTGTGATTGAAGATAGAAACCTCTAGAACATATTCGAGCAAAAAGTTCACCAACTGGGAGAAATTTCCTCCAAAACATCCTACAGTACTGTTAGTTGTTGGCAATACTTATTAAAACACAAATTTGTGTTTCACGTCCGCGGGGCCTTCGCGCAGCACGAGGCTTAGTTATGAGACACAAATCAAAATGTTGCGATTCTATTACGAAATCTACAGTATATTCAAGAAATTTAACAAAGGCGCCAATTAATCAAAGAAAGGGAACCAGTTCTTCCACAGACAGTAGCATAGCGGCTTTATTACTTAAGAGGGGCCCATAGTGACAATTTAGCTAAATCGTTTGTTTTATTAGATTTTGACAGACAAACCAACAAACAGACAGATATTCCGACATAAAGTCAGATAGGCAATTTAGATTATACGAGAAACAAAATCACTGACCTCGAAATCCCCCGTAGCGCAAATTCCATCAGTGCGCTCCTTAATAAATAAGTAATTAATTACAATTTTAATTATAACATTCAGTGAGATTTGCGCGGGAAGGTTTATGTAGTTCAATGCATTATTTTACCTTTAAATTTTATTTCTCGTTTTTTACGCCACTCAAAATGTAGATCTCCTTTAATCAATTTGTTAGAAATTTTTAGCCAATGGTCTTCACGTATTGACGGAAGGTATTTAAATAGCAACACGACCGAACACACCCACACACACACCCCAAAACACACACACTCCAAAAACTGCCGAACACAATCGAACACAGTCCAAAATAGAAAGAGCACAAAAAATAACACCGGGTACCAACTTTTAGATAATTTAAATTTCATCAAATTTTAAATAATTTTCTACGGGATATTGGTTGAACAATCTTGCTAACGAGCTTAACAAATTTGAAATTTGTATTGCATGCTGGATACGTCTCTAAACAAGCTACGACCTTTGATTTGATGACTGCATCACTGTCGTATTTTTCGAATGACAGCGCATAATGTTTTATTGTGGAGTCTTTTCTTAGAATCCGTTTTTCTACAGGATTAAACTCTCGAAGTACGATCAACGGCTTACTGTGGTTAATAATTTGAGACCGACCCCTCGGTGTTCTAAGACTCGGAAGACTCATACTGACATTCCGATTGTGACTACGAACTGTACTAGTACCCACTATGCCAATAGATTGGCCGCTCATACCTGACAAGGTTTGAAAGGGTCTATTTGCCGCCGGAGAATATGGAGCAAATGTATTTTGAAGCTCACGCAACAACCCTTGCCTATTGGTTGATGGTTCCGTTTCCACTGTCACAGAATCTTCCAGGTTGGTGTTGATGATGGTGGTTGCTTGTCCACAAGAAGAGCAATATCTATCCGGCGCCTTACCGACAAATCTACATTCATCATTTTTTATGGTTGAAAGAAATATCTAGAACATATATATTCGAGTAAAAAGCTCACCAACTGGGATATATTTCCTCCAAAACATACTAGTACGGTTAGTTGTAGGCAATACTTATTAAAAGTATTGTTTTTATATTTGTTATATTTTTAGTGTTATATTTTGACGGACCAACCAACAGACAGACAGATTTTCCGACAAAACGTTAGATAGGCAAGGCAGGTTAGATTTATCGAAACATGAAAATTATGCCAGAAACGAAATCACCGACCTCGAAAACCCCAGTATCAGTGTGCTTCTTTACTATTTTAATTTCAGTATATTTATGCCGGTAAAATAGAGTCAGACACCTTTGCGCGAGAAGGTTTAAACTTCAAATGGATTTTACTTGTAAATTCTCGTTTTTTACGTCATCTAAAATGTTAATTCTCCGTCATTTTTGAAACTAACAAAACTTCTAGACATAATTTTAAGATAAAAATAGTTAGTTAATTAATTAGTCAAAATTTGGTTAAAATTACACTTACTGAACAAACTTTCAAAATTCTGTCTACAGGTAGAAGTTTTATTGGTCATTACGTGTAAACCAATGTCTGAAACAATTTCAATGGAATTGATTTCAAAATGACAAAATGACTACCAAAACGTAACCATGACCCCCCCCCCCCCCATATAAAACACCTCAGAAGTGAGCCAAAATCTGCTCAATAAAAATACTAACGTACACCATGCCCCGGAATATAGTGTCGTTATTCAGGTAACTGCCCCCCCCCCCCCCCCCCCCCCACAGAGATAGTTTCACCATCGTCAGAATTTATATCTTCGCTTTCATTCTTTCGTTACAAGCGTTTGAAAAAGATATTACACCAGTTACACCGCAGTTATTCTTCTACCTTATAGCTGTTTGTTGGTAACAATGGAAAGCTGGCCATGCAAGGATTCCAAATATGTAACACAATATTAATTTCGTTGAAAAATAGCTGAGATATGGGCGTTCAAATGTTGCATGTATTGCTTCCACTCCATCTCAGCTATTTCCCAACCAAATTCAAATATTTTTACATATTATTTGGAAATTATATTAGCATAGGCCTATAGCATATTATTAGGAAATTTTTTTTTTTTTTTTGGGGGGGGGGGGCAGGGGGTACCTGAATAACGACACTATATTCAAGGACATGGTGTATATTTTTTTCTGCATTTTAAATTTATAAAAGATTATAAAAGAATATAATTTTATTCGAACTCTACAGTTAGTTTATAAAATTACTTGACGATTTAAATATAATTCATAAACGATTAAATAGTGTTTATCTGGTTGTTAGTTTAAGACATGAGATCAATTTATTTAACCGTAATTGATTAGCTATTTCCTGTATTGAGGATGACACAGTAGAATCCTTAACCTTGGCCTCAACGACCACCAATAAGTGGAGTTTATCCTCGATATTAGTGAGGTAGTAACTGCACTTCTTGGTGGTATCGTAGAACTCGACGAGTTGCAAACGGGACAGTTCGCTTCGTTTATCGGTGAGCAGGGACACCACGTTGGGCCAGTGTCCCTGCGGGGTGTCCCTGGGCAGGGACAACACGCACGGGTACTTATCCATGCCGGTGAGCGCCGGTGTCTCGTTGCCAGGGAGATGGTAGCCGTGCCCCGCCCACCGCGGTACGTCCGCAAGAAGCAGACACACGAAACAGCTGCTGTCTGCGCGTTTCTGTAGAGCCGTAAGTTTGGCGTGAAAGTCCAGCACGTTTTTAGCGGAGTGTTTGGCCATTTCGGATGCGGTTGTCTGCTCAGACAGAGTCTGGTAGAAATAAATACTGAACTTTGCGAGGAGGGCCATTTTAAACCGGTGGTACCATTGGTACAGCGCAGGGGGACGACTCTTTTTACCATCTTTAGTTAGTAAGTGGGAGGAGAGTACATCGAGTTTCGATTGGCTCTCCTGCAACCGTAGCAACGAGGGTAGGAATCGCCAAGCGGACAGCTCCATCTGGGCGCGCAGTAGGGCCTCCAGACAGTCGACCTCGGCCGTGAAGGTGGTCCGTACCGGGGCCAGTAGCGGGTGATGGAAAGCCTTTGAGTAGCGACGCGCGTGGTTGTCAACCAGCAGTACAAGGTCGCCCCAAGGGATGGGGGACTTGGTGGCGCTGGCCCCGGCAGACTGGAGTTTTATATAGACCTCTATGGTATCCTGTTTGCCGGCTATGTACTGCACTAGCTGAATGCACACGTGGGCCAGCAGTCGGTCCAGACTGGAGCTGAGCGAATCCGCCTCGTCGCTTTTACTCGACGATTTCCCGCCTTTTGGGGGCATCGGAACCGAATCCACAATATTCGATAACTCCTTCGATAAGTTCGTATAAATCAATTTGAGGCTGTCCTTTTTCGAAGCGAACCATTTTTGCTCGAAGAAGCCGATGTTGGAGTATTGTTTCTCGGCGGTAGATAGTCCGAGTAACAACGGCAACAGGGCGTTCCAGACGGTGGATTTCGAGGTAGGTTCGAGTCTCTCTCGTTCTATTGATTCCTTCGCTCGCTCGTAACCGAATTGACTTATCGTCTGGAAGTAAGACTCGAGGATTCGTTGCTCTTCGTCGAAACCTTTCCGAGAGTACAGTTGGAATTGGTTGTTGGAAGCAGTGCCGCTAGCCATATTTCACAGACCTACTTCAGTAGGGCCTACTTATCATACTGTCATAACAGATATAGTATGTAACAACAACACGTTCGTGGGGCCTTCTCGCAGCACGAGGCTCAGTTATCAGATTAAAATTGAGCAATTATATCACAAAAATCGATATTTAAGAAATTTAACCAAACCGCCAATAAGAATAAATGAAAGAAGAGAGGAAAGTTCCCCCTTCAGCCCACCTCTTAATCTGCAACACCCCAACCCAAAGGCGCACAGGAGATTATCAGGCAAAGGATTTAGCAACTACACAGTGGCACTTTTATGGTGTCCGTGAAAGGTTTCAACGCGTCGAGTAATCTGATTTCCATTTCGAATATAAACAGAGATCGCTTTGCACTTTCGGAGAGTTGTCATTATCATAATGTAGTACGAGAAGTCTCTTAGATACAAAGTTTGCAAAGCATTGCCATAATGCGCACACGAGAGGATTAATGAAAGGCCATTAATGAGGTATTAACAGGAAATTTTGAATCTTACAGTAGGCATAGAGGCGACCCAATTTGTAAGAAATATTAAAACTTACCTTACAGCCTTATGCTGATAGTATTGATACTGAAATATTGATTTATCACGTCAACACCTCAACGAAATCATTTAGCATTTAGGTATTATTTTAAGAATCACGATTAAAAAACTCAGCCAATCATTTTGCGAGACAAATAATAAGCCACCTGGCTTATTAGTCTTACACTACTGCACTAGTGCCTATGTCCTAAATGCTATAGATGTAATTAATTACCCATTGCCAAGTAGTGCTGACTGCTGGGGTGGTTGGACTGGTTCCCAGCGCAAGCAGCAGCTTGGCTAGGCAATACAGCACTAATAGCAAGCCTGCCAAGGAATGACGGAGCTGGAAGTATAGAGTGACGACGAGATGCATTTTGATAACTTAATTACGTTTAGATAAATTAAAAACACATTTCTTAAAGCAATAAAGCACTTGAACTAATTAAAAACTATAATGGAATGTGGTATTGGGATTACAGCTGTATAATTTTTAAGAACTTAATTACGTTTAGATAAATTAATAACACATTTCTTAAAAGCAAAGCACTTGAGACTAATTAAAAACTATAATGGAATGTGGTATTGGGATTACAGCTGTATAATTTTTAAGTACAATTACTTATATCTTATACTATAAAATAATTAATTTCCATTAAGTCATGTTGAAAATGGGGTGCTGGTCACCTCGCCGCACTGCCACTTCGCCGCAGGTCACCTCGCCGCAGATAATGTGCGGCGAGGTGTTTTGCTGCGAGGTGTTTTGCTGCGAGGTGTCTCACCGCGAATGTCATTCCGCGGCAAATTATCGGACACCTCGCCGCAAGTCAATATTAAATGTACGTAAATTGTGCTTAAATAGTTATCAGATAGATAAATTTCGCAATTAAATGTTTTATTCCAAATTTGAACTAATGAATTTTACTATAATCTACTGTAGATTGCGTGCTAGGAATGCCAACAGGAAAGAATCCATCGGCGGAAGAATCCATCGGCGAACACTTTCTAGACGCACACCCCGGCCGCAGTAAATGTACTAGTTACTTTACTTACTTTTTACCTATAAGGACTGGACTGATAGAAAAATTGCAGAAAAAAATCTCATTACTCACGAACACCCTACACTTAATATGTAATAGACAATATAACATAACATATAATAGAGGATGGTAAAACTCATTTATTTTCTGGTTATAAAATATTTGTAGGATTCTAACTGGGTTCTTATACTTATAATTTGTATAATATGTAACATACTGTATTATAAAATATTTGTTCTACGCGTAGCCGACGGGCTATATGTTGAACCACTGGACCCATCCAGTACCAGTACTATCAGACTGTTGGTGCAGTAGTGGAGTAGTTATACTGTTATACAGCTGTACAGTAGTAGTGCTGTTAGGTACGTAGGCCTAGTGTTTAGTTTTTAGTAGTTAGGGCATTACCGAGCTGCCTGTTGGGTGTTTGTTGTTATATTGTTTCAATATAATTTCATGTTTGGGCCGAAATATTGGCAATAAACTCAATCTTGACCACCCACAGATCTGATACCCGCCTTTAATCCTTTAAGTATGTTTACACCGGTGGTCTGGACAAGGAACTACCTCTGGAAAATGTGTTTTTAGTATTTGATTGGGTTCCAGTATGCTGAACCTCTTGAACCATATTGTAAATACTGTACTTTTATCTTTGGAACAAACAACGGGGACCTTCTCGGAAACAAGGTTCGCCTTAAAGAGGCTATCCCCGGTGCACAATGTATCTTAAATAATAGGGCCTAACTTTAGTAATAATACCGTTTTTATAGCACCAAATTATTTCTGCAAATCTATGGCATGTGTATGTATGTATGTAATGTCATCTATGTTTGTCTTTATTTAATTGTGTTTCTTTATTGTTCATTGTAATGTTATACTTTGAGCACCAATAAATCAATACCAATACCAACATGAGTGAACAGTTCTTTCAAGTCTGTGGGATAGTACAGTAGTTATAGTAAATACTGTGCATAATTAAATTAGCCACAGATCATACTGTAAAAAGGAACGTAACACTAACTAATATAAGAATGCCATTTGATGCATTTGAATGTGCATTCTATATTCTGATACTGGTACAGTAGCTACAGTAATATACTTTTTTCAGGTTGACAACCAACAGCAGCTAGACAACTCACAGCAGACAACCGACAGCATACAACTAACTGCTGGGACCTAGGCTCTTGACTCTCATTTAATGTTTTGAATATAATGACCTGCCACTTTAACAAACCTGCTCGTTTCTGATACTATTAATAAAGTGTTTAATCTATTATAGTTATTGTATATTGAATGAAAAGCTCAGTAGGCCTATCAACAAACTGTGAGGTCCGCGAGTGGGTTCTCTAAGGGGTTGTGGATGGTTTCACTAACTTAGAGTCGTCGTTATACCAGTCCTGGATCTGCTGTAGAAGAGAGTCCCGGTCGAGGGTTTGATATGGAGGAACGTGTCATAAAGAGTGCCGGTAACAAAATTGAAGAGTCGCAGTTAGTATAATGTTTAATCGACGATAATGCCCAAATATGGACCACTACCATACAGAATTGGGGCCTTACGGACAATTGGGACCCGGACAATTCCAGTACAGTAGGCGTAGGTTTTATTCCCATAAAATTAATGATACTGTTCTTCTGGGATTACTTTATTAAGAAACTCGCGCAGTCTACGGGCTGTGAGTATTTTATATGGATTGCTTAGCAGGGCGATGCCTCAGCAAGCATCTGGATCCTCCCTAGAACCTTTACCTTTATAGCGGACCTTAACTACAGTATGAATGCTGGTCTTACAGGTGGATACAATGTTACCCGTTACCAGGCCGAGGTTAAATAAATACGACCCAAAGATGAATTGTTAGGGAGACCGCAGATTTTAACGTTTCATAAGTAACATTATCTGGACCTCCCGAATTCTTATTCGGCCTCCTTTGAATTTCTTCAGCAACCTCCGCTGTTGTAAATTCTCTGTTGCAGGCGTCGAGATCATCTACAACTGCAGAACTGGAGTTGGTAGATTTAGTATGTTTTTGTCGACAAGATCTTTGTCCACCTCCCGGTTGTATATGTTGGAGAAATGGTCGTTCCATATCTCGAGTGGTACGGTACAAGATGAATCTCTTTTACTATACTCAAAAATAACAGAAATCGACCACGAGTTCGGGCAGTCGGGAAAACGCCAGCACTGATGAACAGAGACTGGACATCCGCAAATTCTAAAATACGTCACTGGTCACTAGCACTAGGTACTCGGCCCATGGTTTTCACCACCATATATGCAGTACTAAAAGTTTTCACGTAAACTCTACCGATTGTCGCTGCAAGCTGTGGAGACCATGCGTCCACCTACCACCTCCTCAAGTGCCCTAAGAACGATCGCAGCTTAAGTCAATGTGCATCCAATTCTCTGGATTGATAACGAACTCCTTTTAATACTTTCATTTAAACTTTCTTTAGAGTTTAGTGATTAAATAAAAAAAAATATTTTACTGTCATTGCATTTCATTGTATCTGAGTATGAACAGTACCTTGTGCCAGTATCATGGCTTGTTACATTAAATTACAAAATTAATGATACAGTGCATGTAGGCCTATCTGAGGCAAGCCACGAAGCCTTCAGCATAGGATATATCTTTTTACAGAACACAGCAGAACACAGTAGAACACAGCAGAACACAATAGAATACAGGCGGAACATAGGCGAACACAGCTGTAATTAAAATCTACACCAAAAAATAACACACTTGGGAAAGTACCGGATTTAATCATACAACTGTAAGATGTCAATTACATATTTAAATTAAATGGCGGTTTTCCATATCCTCCAAAATAAATTACTTCTCATTATCCTGTAACCATGGAGAGTTGGTTTGGTTAGTTCTACAGCAGTACAGTACCGGTAGCTGAGTAGGCCTACATCAGTACATTGGTAATATACTCTACACTGTGCCCGGTAATTGCACATCGGTCAGTTAGACTGTAGGACTGTAGGAAGCCTACATGCCTGTACAATGTACGGTCTGTTAGTCTGTACATGTCTCTACAGCACTAGGCCTACTGCAGTACTGGAACAGACTGACAGGCAGACTGCTGGACTAGTAACAGGCACAGGCCTAACCGAACAGCTGATCGGGCAACTCTGATCAGGTAATTTATTTTGGAGGATATGGAAAACCGCCATTTAATTTAAATATGTAATTGACATCTTACAGTTGTATGATTAAGTCCGGTACTTTCCCAAGTGTGTTATTTTTTGGTGTAGATTTTAATTACAGCTGTGTTCGCCTATGTTCCGCCTGTATTCTATTGTGTTCTGCTGTGTTCTACTGTGTTCTGTAAAAAGAACTATCCCTTACAGCCTTAGCATATGGGTGCCATTAACGAGTTGTCTGTCGTCGTCGTCGTCTGTCGTCGTCGTACATTTTTGATCGCTAATAACTCAGTTATTCCTTGATGAAACTTGGTACGTATATGTAGTCCGGCAAAAGCTTAGAAAGAATCGGAAGTTTGGTAAAAGACGAACGAACGCAACGAGTTTACAGTGGATACGAGTATTCATCTGCCATAAATCAGCAAGTTTAAAAAAAGTTAAGTTTATCTCTTTTATTCATTAAAACTCATAGTTATGATAAATAACAGATGTGGCAGTCTACATTAAGAGTAGACTGATAATCAAAATGAATAAGCATCGTAGGGCCAAGGTGTTGCTTCGCAGCACCTGTACGTACAGTATGTAAGCTACTATAAAGTAATATACTTAAATTCAAGCTAACCAATTATAGCACAAACAAATTATAATAACTGAATAAAACATATGTAAATTTATATTAGCATCTATCCGTTAAGTTACCTCTCCCCTTGCATATTTGGTTTGGTATATTTTCCATAATTTCGCCCATTGACAGCAGTTACTAACATAAGCAGTCACAGTTTCAAGACTGCATAGTTATAAAGGTCGTTAGTCTCCGTTTAGGAAAATTTTTTTTTAAGACAAAACAGAACGAACGCAACAAGGCTAATGAAGGAGAAGAGTATTGTAAAACTAAAAATGTCATACTTAACTTAAATAGCCCTAGTTAGAAGGTTTACAAATGGCAGTTAAAGTGTGTAAGGGCAAACTAAAATGGATCCCTATTTTTACAACTAGTTTATCACAAACTGATAGCATCGCCTTCACTCATATATATTATAGGAAAGACAGTATTCGTATATCTAATAGACATTAGTATAATCTACTTTCTAATATTAGGCTCTCGTGCTGCGCGAAGGCCCCACGAACGTGTTTGTTTCTCTTTATGTCTCCGTATGCAATACGCCACTATACAAGGCCACTTACTGTACTGTACACTATGTAATTCATCAAAGGAAGAAATTAACATTCTCATATAATAATCAAGTAAATTATCGTCATCTGCCTTCGAATATTGATATACTGTATTTGACCGAAGTATTACGACAAAGCTATTTTGATTGATCGGGTGAAATCATACGACCTTGGGTAATTGTACCGCCATCTACGTATAACTACTAATCTGACATCATACAGTAGATTTCGTCTCCCACATTGAAAATAAACATTAATAACCGTCCACTGAATAATATGACTTCATGTTTAAAAAACAACAAATAAAAACAAATAAACCAACATACAGTAGTCCACAGTGTGTGTTAGTGACAATAAAATGTATTGCGCTGAAAAACACAACAAAGAATATATTAATGTGGCAATAGGCCTACAGTATATATGGTATCTAATAATTACTATTAGGGGGTTAAAGTAAGTAGACTTCAAGAGAAAATAAAGCGGGAAATAAATTTACAGAGATTAGGTACTGTATAACGTAGGCGTGGGTCTTAATAATAAAATTATGAAATTTTTTAAGTATGTTGGTTTGATTATACTGTAAGAACTACAGTATGTAAACAAAACTATAAAAAATTTTAAAATAAATTACAAAAATAGTAATTATGTATAAAGATACATAACCGGAGGCGAAAATAAGTTAATTTGGTGGAATAAAATTACAACGTATAAAATGGAAAAAGTATATGTTCTTATTGAGAAGTTATCTTATGAATCCTTGATGACCTCGGCGGGCGTGAGGCATTGACTAGGATCGGCATGCTGCATTGCAGCTGCATTTTTAAGAATGCTGTGCCGGCTTGTCAACAAAATTGCGCCGCCACAACTCCTTATCACCCATGACATTTGCTAGATCATCCGCATCTTCAAGGCCAGTGTCCTTTAAGATGCGTCTCAAGAAAGTCATGGGCTGTCCACCATGCTTATTCACTCCATGAGGCTGCCAAAGTACAAGATTATGCACTGGCTGGTCCTCACGGCGAAAGCAATGTCCTGCAAAGCGGAGGCGATTTTGTTCTAGTGTCAAGCTTGGGGGAACCAATGAAACACCTCCAATGTTATATAGTGTCTGGTTGGAGATGTGTGCATTGTACTTGACACAATGACTTATGACAATTACAACAATTATTGAGAAGTTATCTTATGAATCTTGATGACCTCGGCGGGCGTGAGGCATTTAACCTCGCCCGTTCACGCTTTGTCGGAAAATTATACACCTATAGGTCGGCAGAACCAGACCCATCGCAACCCATGAAGGACCCAGAGGTCAGTCTGATTGCTTTGTATTGTAGGGTGGCGTTAAATATTCTTTAAAAGTCTATCCAGCGCAATCCCGTTTGCAAGACGAAGTATTGGATTACATACATACCTACTGCACAGTACAGTACAGTATCAGTATGTATGTCCCATCATCGGGAAGCGGCCTGAGAATGCCCAGAAGATTCGCCAAGGGATATTTGTTACGTTGGCTCCGGATTCGGCGATAGGAAATGTGTAGCTCCGAAATGCCACGTGTTGTGTTGGATCCTTGGTGAGCCCACCTACAGTAGGTACTATACACCTATGCCTACACATACCTGTACCGTAAGCCGGAAGGCTTACACATTTGACTGTTGATTCTCAAGCTGTTGATTCTCAATTATGTTGGGTTTTCTACAATATTCGTAACTCTCGTTTATTGTTTTGGTTCCTTTCAATACGCCTCTGTAACGGAACCTGCCTGTTTACTAACCTTCCTAAAAGTACTGTAGGTTTGTAAGCGTATGTAGGGGTGTGTAAGCGTATGGGGGGGGGGGGGGGTTTGTAAGCGTATGGGGGGGGGGGGGGGGGGGGGGGTGTAAGTGTAGCGTTTACCTCCTAAATTTATTTCTACTGTATGATTTATCATTCTCCCACCATAATAAAACACATCATCCGAATTAACGATGTACTGTACTTCACAGAGGAGGGTGCATTTAATCGTCAATATATCAGTTAAGTTACAATTATTTTATATTATTATACTTAACTACTGTAATTATTTTATATGGATGTACAGTTAGTGTGTAAGTGTTGTTCTGTACACATTTGTGGTGTGGATAATTATTAATGTTTCCTCAACCTTGCAATATCATTACATGTACATTAGTATTTATGGTTATTTTAAATTGTTAATTAAATTGTAATTATCCTAACTATTTATCATACAGTATATATCCGCGATCTATCCGTATTACTATTACTATTACTAATTCTATTACACTGCTTGATTGAAGTATGTGAAAGTTAACAATGGTCAAGGCCATTTATTTGGTACGGCTGTATTAATATATATATATATTATTATCATTTAAAAAAAAATATCGGTGTAACTGGATATTTTGCAGTAGCTGATATACTACTGTAGCACCCAATTCATAGGGAAGTAGAGCATGAATTGGAAATCTGCTTTCCACCCACCAACCTACTGTAATTAATTACAAATACAACGGCGTTTTTAAATTCCCGCTTACATAATTTTTTATACTGTATGTATAAAAAAATTGAAATCCAAGAATTGATGATTTCGGCCGAAAATTTTAGATACGTTACAATTTACTTTCGATAAGAAAACTATATCACTTTGGGGCTGAACCATATGAAACTGTAGCATAAGGGCGGAACTAGGGGAGTGGCGGGTGGAGCTCAACTCTGTGTTTACTATCTCTGCGTGAGCCATGTCTGTGTTAAGTGTCAAGGAGAGTCAATGTGAATTTAAATGCATCGAAAATGATTATCCGTTGTTATCCGCCCATTGTTAGCTTTAGTTTCCTGTACAAGGAAAATAAAATGACATATTCAACTGAATTGAACGGTAATGGGAATATTCAATTTCGTGTGTTAGTCGGAACTGCCTGCCATAAGGTTAATTGTTTTCCTTAGGGGTGTCATGTTATAAGCTAATAGAAGGAAATGTTAACTCAGAAGAATTGAGTACTTAGTCATATAGTAAGTAATCAGTTGGGCCTTCATTTAAGGTTATCTTAAACCGAAGGAGGAATATAACAAAATAGGGTGAAAAGATGTTTCATTATGATTGATGTTATACTCTACCTAATAAACCGCAGGTGTTAACAACTTTTACTGGGCGTTGATATTGCCTTGTCTTGATCTGATTGGTCAAATCCTATGAGTAGTATTCGGAAATCTTTAAACGAAAATTGTATTGGCTAAAATATTTAACTAAGTAATTACCGGGCCAACACAATCAGTGTTTGAAAAACATTATAAAACTCTGAGGAAAATAACTAAACTATTTAAAAGGTATCTTTAGTTGCATTAAACCTGTTATTTATTTGTATAACGGTCGAGGAATACTCGATTTGGAAGCTATTTTAAGAGTTATTTACAACAAGGTGAGTTTGAATGAGGCGTTCCTGAAGCAGATCCAATGGGACGTAGGTGCGGTAATAGTGTCATTAGGATTGACTAGGATACAATTTAATCTGAACGTTAGGGTTATTTAAATAATAAATTTAACGCCGGGACGAAATTTAATTCACGGCATTTCAAGCTTTACGGGCGATTTTAGCTGTCGCGTTTTTTTGTGGGGTATTCTTACCGGTACTTGGACAATGAGGCAGAATAGGGTTGGTACGCGAAAATTGTGGGGCTAGAAACAATTGAATAAGGGGTAACAAGGTGCCCTGAATTGAGTGGCGGGGTGTGTTTTTTGTAAAAAACACGAGGAAACGGTCGTAATAACGGGTTTAAGTATGCGCGGATAGCCAAAATCTATCCATTCAAATGCACATTAAATCGCAATCATTTCAAACATAGTTTTTATGAATTGAAAGCAAAGTCTTGCGCGTCTTTTAACACTACAATTAATTAAATTAATGATGAGGAACATTGATAAAATGCTGTTTCCGGCAGTATTTCCAGCAGCAATGCTGCATTCCAAGCTGTATTGAGTACGGTAAGGCCTACAGATTAGATTTATAATACCACTAAACTTATAAATAATACCGTTCAGCCGGTACTTTCGTATTATAATAATTGGTGTTACTTGAATATTAAAATGTGTACCGGTCACCGGTAAACCTAACTTAATGAAGTAAATCTGGAATAATCAGATACTGTAATAGGCTGATAGGGCTTGCATACCCGTCAGGCTATCTGACGAGTTTGCAATTGTGAACAGCATTTTATCAATCTTCATCATTAATTTAATTAATTGTAGTGTCAAAAGACGCGCAAGACTCTCCCCCACTTTCAATTGATAGAAGCCATGTGTGAGATGATTGAGATTTAATTTGCATTTGAATGGATCTAAAATCACTACCCATAGAAAACAAAATAAGAAATTAATCATAGGACTTAGTAGTGTCGTCAAATCTGTAACAGCCAATCACAGCCGATTTTCAAAATTGGCTTCCCGCGATTACTTAAACTTGCCATTTCGACAGTTGCCTCGTGTTTTTACAAAAAAACACACCCCGCCACTCGATTCAGGGCACCTTGTTACCCCTTATTCAATTGTTTATAACCCGACATTTTTTTCACGCACCAACCCTATCAATGAATGGGAATATGGATGCTGTAATTGCCCAATTGCCGTAGATGAATGCAGAACATCTGTTGAAGGCCAGGCATGCAAGGGTCCGAGCACACAGTGAGACACTAGCCCCATTTCTCGTCCTTATCTTGGTGGACTATATTTCGGTCATCCCTAGACATCCAGACCAGAATTTGGATGGGGTTGAGAAACTCCTTTCGTAGTGAACATTCAATCTGAGCAGCAGTAACTCCTTGAGAATAACATTTCTTCTGTGAATGGATCTGTACGTAATGTTGACGATTTCGGTATTGACATGGTAAATTAATTTAATAATATTTGAATATCATTATTACATTCACATTGGCATAAGATAAGTTTTAATATTTTTGAGAAATTGGCTCGCCTACAATCTTATTTATAATACACAAACACTCATCAATCTCAGGTACTGGTATCGTAGTGCGCTTGAGATAGAATCGCTCAATTTTAATAGATAAGAGAAGAGAAGATGTGAAAAATAGACCCTGGTAACTGAGCCTAGTGATGCGCGAAGGCGCGCGAACGTCATTGCAGTGAGTGACATGGAATAAGTTGGAAAAATGGCTACAAAAAGTTTTTGCCGATATGGGAAAGGAGCAGGTTACAACAATATTTCTAACCAAAACCTTTCTATTTGTTAACATTTTCCTATTTGAGGCCTTTTTCTTTTTTCTATTGTGACACTTGCTCCCCATTACTGGACATTTGCATGTGGAATGCAATGTGAGAAAAACATAACAACTCCAGGATCTGCTTGTACCAATTACTTGTTTTAATTGTATTCCCGAGTAACGTAGGGCCGTATTCTTATTGGTAACATCAGTTCGTTAGTTGATTTGTAATCTTATTATTAGATTGTAGGCGGCAGGCCAACAGAGTTACATTGCAAACAGCTACTCCTATCGCCGAGGAAAGAGACATAATGGAATTCCGAGTTCTTGTTGCTCTGGTAATATTGGTTGTCACTGCTATCGATATCGCAAAGGGGGCCAATGGGTTTACAGGGGCCAGTAATTGGTTTCCTGGCGGCAAGCGGAATAATATGGCCAACCTACGTCAGACAGGGCTTGCGACATCAATGAAAGCGATGGCAAACGCACGAGCTCCAAAGGTAAGATTAATAACCAAACAGTTACTTGTATGGTGGTGATTTTGGGCCAGTTTGTTATTTTTACAAAGGTTCATGAGTTTTCGCTTTCCAGTTTTCTACAAATATGAAAAGCAAAAAGTTTATTGATGGTTTTTGCTTTCCACTTTTCAGAAATATGAAAAGCAAAAAGTTTATTGATGGTTTTTGCTTTCCACTTTTCAGAAATATTAAAAGCAAAAAGTTTATTATTAGTTTTCTCTTTCTCCTTTTTAGAAACGTGTAAAGCAAAAAGTTTACTTACTATAGTTATTAGTTTTTGCTTTCTCGTTTTCAGAAATGTGTTGGCCTAAACGAAAATCTAGTTTAGTTTTACAGTAGGCCTACCTATACTGAGCCGGATCCTGGTTTCTGAAAGTACAATAGCTTTTGTTTAGGTCTATATCTAAAAGACGGGATGGACCGATAGAGCTAATAGTAGTATTCAACGCCGTCAACTGTTTTCAAGTCTTAGACGAGAACTTGATATGCAGATATAAACAGGAGATTAGAACCGTTAATGGATACAAATGAAAATAATGACGGTAACACACCCTCACCCTCACATGTTGAAATAACCAATTTAATCGAGGCTGAGCTGATCCCTAGATTTAGTTAATGGAATTAGTCGACTTATGAGAGTACGTCGTGCCAGGGCACACAAGCAATGCTACATTAATTTTACTTTCAAGATTCAGCTGTCAGAACAGAAGATCACAAAATTGGTCCCATCGCCAACGGGGAAAGGTCCAGGTGTCTTAACACGTGTTTAGAAAGAATCTCTGGCGAAGTTGTGGTGGTGCTATTCAGAGATGGGCCTTCCCTTCACGTAATGAAAGTCTGCGCTTTGAGGCTATTAAATATCCCTATCACTTTGACGATTGTTCTTACAAAATTTTAACAAGGGTGGGCGATATAATGAATGCACCTAAATGTTATTGGTGTGCCTTCATGTAGAATTCGACCAATTTTATTAGCAAAGTTCAAGGTTACCCCGAGTAACAATTATAACATATCTGATGATGTTATCGATATTGTATTGATCAGGGGTTTAATCACAAAAAAGAGTTGGACCCACCTGATAGCTGCAATAAGTCCAGTGACAATAACGACTGCGGCAGTGACTCTGCAGATAACCCGCCAGATCGACGTGATTAGCTGAATACTGAATAATTCGATTGTAGTTGACAATCTCGATACCAGTATCAGTACCTAACATGATTAAAGGTCATCAAAGATACTACTGCATTAACATTTCAACTCAAAGATACATTTCATCAATACTTAGCAGCTGCTTTATCATCTTGAAAGAGCAATCCAGTTGGGCTATATACGTCAATTGGAGATCCGCAATCGAAATTCGCATTACAGAGATTGTGTATGAACTATTCGAAACCGAATTATTTTTATCACCATTAAACTAATCAAATTTGGCGTCATCGTTTCTGTCTGTATGCCTGTCAGTACTTAATAGACATGCTGTCGGACAATCAGATTTGGCCGTTACGTCAATGATTGCGCACAAAGTATATTTATTTCAAGTGAGGTTCCCCCATAACAACAGCAGCCGGCGTTCTTGCATAAATCATATACCCTACTACTCTACATCAATATCAAAAGTTCAATGCAATAAATATTGCTACTGTAGGCCTACTCATCAACACAACTATTATTTTAAAATACAATTTGAAGCAAAGATACTATGCGATTGCTCTACTACAATGAATAACTGCTGTAACGTTCGGTAACCAGTGTCCATCTGACCTACATACTGTCCTACAGAAATAGGAATAGGTCTATACTGTAGCTTATTATTACAATTTTAGACATTTCTGAAAAGGAGAAAGCAAAAACAAATAATAAACTTTTTGCTTTTCATTTGCGGAAAACTGGAAAGCAAAACGTCAAGAAAGAACGAAGTGACCCAAATCACCAATGTATACTTGGTACTTCATTGGACAATGGGGCAAGCCACTTGTGGTTGTGGTTGTGACGTAACATTTACACCCGTAGGCCTATTGTGTTGAAGGTAAAATGTGGTTTCTCAAACTACTCTATGTGCATTAATTGTATGGCCTGAACTGAAGCTGGGTGGTGCAATGAAGTTTCTTGCAATTTATATTTTATTTTTATTTAATGAACAAGCAAAGCAAACAGTCGGCCGAAGCCGGAGGCGACCCGAAGGCTCCTCTTTCGATAGCTGCTACCCGAGGGTA
>JAUCBJ010006834.1:0-27907 GCA_032718475.1 Nemertoderma westbladi | reverse complement strand
TCAAGCCCTTCCAACGCCTGCTCCGTGGTGCGAACCACTGCGAATGACAACCGAGACTCCTTCTCAAAAGAGGTGATAGACAACATCAAACGGAATATATACATGGATGACAATTTAAGGTCCCTTCCATCAGTAGAAGAAGCCATAGATGTCGCGAAAGGAACGGTAGAGTGTTTGAAAAGAGGTGGATTTCGACTGACGAAATTCACCAGCAACTCCCGTGAGTTTCTGGAAGCGATACCGGTAGAAGACCGAGGAGCGAAAGACCTAGACTTAATAAAGGACGATCTTCCTGAAACCAAGACGCTTGCCTTGAAGTGGGACACTGAAAGAGACATCCTGTTTTTTCAGTTAAAACAGCGAGATAATCCAGTTCGGACCAAACGGATTTGTTTAAGTATCCTGAGCACTTATTTCGACCCATTGGGATTTATAAGCCCAGTTATATTGATTGCTCGGAGTTTAGTACAACAAATGTGGCTTGAAAACCACTCATGGGACGATCCGCTTAAGGGAGAATTGTTAAAGAAATGGATGAAATGGGAAGATTCTCTACCTGCCATCGAGAACTTTATAATTTCCCGTGCATATTTTGGCCATGTTCTTCTTACGTATTCCTATCAACTCCATGTGTTTGGAGACGCCAGCGACATGGGAATAGGTATAGTAGCATATCTGCGAGTCGAAACCCCGGATGGAATCAAAGTCGCCTTGGTTACCTCTAAGGCATTGATTAACAACAAGTTAAAGGTTCCTCGAGCAGAGTTAAAGGCGGCTTTATACGCTACAGCCATCGGCCGGAACGTAACGGAACAAATCGACTATCCACTGGAGAAAACAGTTTATTGGACCGACGCTTTACTCGTGTTGGAGTATCTAACCAATGAAGTCTGTCAGTTCAGCGTTTTTGTTACTAACAGGGTAGCTATTATTCTTAGTCGCACAAAGATAGATCAATGGAGACATTGCCCTGGTACGATTAATCCAGCCGATATCGCCTCACGGGGAGCAACTCCACAGGAACTGATAGATACTCCAGACTGGTTGGCTGGACCCGACTTCCTGAGCAAGGAAGAGGATGAATGGCCTCCTCACCTTACTACGGCGGAGATTAGACAAGCCAAGGGAGCGGAGACAGTCAAACCTAAAACCCGGGCGAGTAAATCGAAGTTATTTAAACCGACTATCGATCTATCTGTATTACATACTTCCGGGAATGATGCTTCGGATCCACAATCCCTCAACACAAATAAGTCTGTTGTGGAAATTAGAGATAGAGATTGGAAATCTGGAATACCAGACGTCTCGCAAGGAATCTCACCCATGCTGCAGAGAGCAATGCATCACTACAGTTCCTGGAATCGGCTCTGTAAAGCCGTCACATATTTAAGACGATGTTTTCATCATCACTACTCCAGGACGAAGACCACTAGTGATACCGCTCCATTGACATCTGCACAAGTTCATGTTATTAAAAATTTACCCAAATATAAGACATCGGATCGTTTTCTAAAGGAGAAAATTAGTCACCAGGAGCATGAAGAAACCAATAAGCAGATACTGAGACTCCTGCAATGCTATGAGGATTCCGAAAAGTATTTCCTGTTGTTGAGAAATCCGCAGATGTGCTTAAGGGATCGATTCTCGAGCACAATGATAGATGGGCTAATACGTGTTGGAGGAAGACTCACCAATGCGCCCTTATCCTTTGACACTAAATTCCCCATACTCATTAGAAATCTTGAAGTACAAATCAAGATGATTGTAGATGTTCACAGCAAACTTTATCATGCTGGTAGAGAACGAGTTCTTAGCGAAATTCGAACTCGCTATTATTTTGATAAACCCCGTAGAGCTCTGAACCAAGTTCTTAGGAACTGCATACCCTGTAGGAAAGCATTCAGTAGGCCTTTAACACAGCGAGAGGCAGAATTACCTAGGGAACGAGTAAGCTTCTATGAACCACCTTTTACTAATACTGGTGTAGATTTATTTGGCCCTATTGAAGTATATCGTGCTAGGACTATAGTCAAGAGATGGTGTGTCATCTTCGTGTGCATGACTTGTAGAGCCATCCATCTCGATATGGTGAACGATCTATCTACCAACAGCTTCGTCTTAAGTTTACGACGACAGATCGCTCGCTTCGGGATGAGTAATACCATGAGATCGGATAAGGGAACGAACTTCATAGGTGCCAACAACGAAATACAGGCTTACGTGAAGGACTGGAACCAAAGACAGGTGGACGACCAGCTAAGGATAACAGCGTCTAGCTGGACCTTTAACGCTGCCGACGCCCCTTTGTGGGGAGGAAGTTGGGAGAGATTAATTCGAAGTGTCAAAACCGCATTTCACTTTATAGTGCCATGCCGCGCGTATCTCACCGACGAACTTTTGCGGACGTTAATGGAGGAAATAGCTGCCTATCTCAACGAGAGACCGCTTATGCCAGTCTCATCGAGTCCCGATTCCCTGGAAGCGCTAACACCTGCGCACTTCCTACTGAAGAAACCTGTAGCCATGCTCCCACGATCGGAGATTGCCGACGGAGACGAATACTGCCGTCGAACTTGGCAACTTATGCAGTTGCTATCCCGTCGTTTCGCTGACCATTTTGAGAAACATTATCTGCCCATGCTACAACTTCGAACTAAGTGGTTTGCGCAGCAAGAAAACGTCAGCGCCGGAGATATGGTGCTTATTGTAGATCCAGACCTCCCACGTAAACGGTGGCAGACAGGTCGTATCATCGAGACCCACATCTCGGATGATGGTTTAGTACGCTCGGTAGAACTCATCGTCATGCGGCGTAACTTCAAGAAGCCAGGCATAATCTTTGAGACGCAACAACTCAATCGCCCAGTTGGTCGTTTATGTTTACTGGAAAGAGACAGAGAACTCTCCGGGAACTATGGAAGGCAAGACACTCTTCCCACGACCACCTCCCTAATTCCTCAAACATCTAGGGACTCCCCAACGTGATACGTCTGGAGTGGGTGTATGACTATATTATTTTTTCTATTTTATTATATTTTTATATGCGAACTTTATTATGTACTTTATTATAATCGTTTTTATTCAATTTTATTTAGTAGAATATTATTTTAGTGATTATTTAGTAGATTAGTGCAATATATTAGTGTTTATTACGTACGTAATTACTTATAATATATATTTAGTGCGACGGCGAGAAATAATTTTTTCTCTTTCCTTACTGTCCGTATTACATTATAAATACGTGACTACAGTAAGATGAAATGTCCGTACTTCTTAAAGTACAATAAAAGCCACTACTATATTCAAGTATTATTGGTAGGCAGAGTATTAGGAATGCAAAATTCAGATCCTCGTGTCTCGGCTAAACCAAGCTCTGGGTAGACCTTGGAAACGACTTGCCTCTTCACACTGACATTGCTTCGTGCGATATTGCTCTTCTACCTTATATTAAATATTGCTCTCATACCATATATAATAATACATATAGTAGCGTGATGTCCATATAACAGTAGCGTAAAACGCAAATAAATCTGTTAAACCTTTTGACCATCTGTAATTCTAGTCGATTAAGATATCGCGGCACCCACCGATATACTTGAAAGACAAATTCTAGAATCAGTGGTTAACGTCCCCAGACAAGTTCTGGAATAAATCGGTGCCCATCTTAAATATTAATTTAATATTTAGTAAAATCTGTAAAATTCAGATCCTTTAAATTTCTAGTCAATTAAGATATCGCAGCACTTACCGATACTCTTAAAGGACAATTGTCATAGAATTAAGGATCCTATGCCCCCAGACCTGCTCTGGAATCAAATTATGTCAATTTTAACATCAAATAATAAAATTCACGGGAATAAATTTAAATTCATACTTTAAATGAATTTCATAAATTGTCATTTTGTTCAATTTATAATATTCCCAAAATTCCATTAATTAATAGATCATGGGAGCGGAGATTCATCCTATTGAGTGTATTAGAGTGCGAGAATCTCCAACATATAGTCAATAGCCGATAAAATTAATAAAATCATGCATAAAGAGGATATTGACAATTAAAGAATTATTATTAAATAGCATCCCAGATCTGTATGCATGAGAATTACCCTAATTCTACCGCTAGCATTCCATAATGTCACCATAGCAACACCCACGCTAGAATTAGAAGCAAGTTAAGAGAACAATAGAAAGCTTGTCCCATTGCATAGCATAGAGAATACATAACACACTGTTAGTATCTAAAGATACACAGTAATAACGTGACATTCTGGAAGGCACTGACTAACGGACAAATGGCCTGTATGTGTACAATTGGTGACAGTTGTGTAGAATTTGTGCGTTTGTAGGTGAATGTTACTGCTAAGGTGTGTTTACAGTAGCTAGTCGCAATTGTGAAAGTAACCCAACTCTCCTATAGAAAGAACCTAAAGTGGATTCAAGCCTTTGGGACGGACAGTGGAGTGACTTGTGCCGGTTATCGTTGTCGTGATGTTGCTACATGTTGGCGTAAACACCGCGACGACGGTACATCGGCGCTGAGAATCCCACTGTCCGGGGGCAAAGAGAGGTAGGCAGCGACGTCCGCTCGCCTAAACATAAACTCATTTTGATATTAATAAACTCAGATAGCAGATATGACGGAGTTGATAGAAGATGATCTTGGTATCAGAGAGCGATATACTCTACCTTTACAAGCATTTGTGGATAGCTTGATACGCGGTGAAACCGATCCAACCATTACGGAGGACGATGGTCGTTATATCGAACCCCCGATGTCCCAAGAGCAACTTACGCGTGAATTGGACTAGCGAAAATTCACCGCTCGCTATACGCATCGTAATAGTACGTATATGGACTTCCTAACTACCGGCCATCCTATCGATTTACATGATACGGACGATGTAGACACCGAAAAGGAAATGGTTCTATTTAAATATCATACCCAGCGGAGTCGTAACGATAAACCGAGAATAGATCACGAAAATTCTATTCGTAACAGACTGGGAAGACAAACCAGTATGCCTAGAATCTGAGGAGATTCAGCCTATCGCGCCCGGAACAGCGACAACGATTACATCCTAGAATGGTATCAAGGTCCACAGTGTCTCACTGCGTACAATTATCGCCATGCCAACTATGTTTCTCGGCAACGTTGTCGGTTATGCGCATCGAGAGACCATGTTACGCCCATGGACACAAACGTCCGCTGTTCCTATTTCCACGAACAACCGGTGATGGAAATTTATTGTGCGTATTGCCGACTCAATAACTTGCACATTTTTGCGGTTTGCCCTCAATTTATGACTCAATGTCACCATTGTCAACTAAAGGGACACGCCAGTTTCGATTGCCCTTTTAATCACGATTTGGAAAGCGTAGATGAAATGATCACACTACGTTACATCAGAGCTTGGGAAGCGAACGCTGATTTACATTGTGATTCGCGCCATCGCTATTATCCCGGACGCGCTTACGAAGGAGTTTATGCATTCCATCCTTATCTATTCGCTTCTGTCGAACAGAAATCACGCATATCGAGTTACGAACTACTGAAGCGCATCGGAGAATGTATTTCAACCAAGTTCGTACGTAAATTTCTCAGGAGTGTTAATCCTAGCGACCTTCATTCCTATAACTTAATCAATTACATCCGTCAGGATCCGGACTATGGAGACTTATTTGTTAACTCACACCCAGAGTTACAGGAAGTATATCGGCGGCGTTACGAATACCGAGCCCGCGAACGCTAGTTGGAAAGAACCATTAAACCCCGGAGGTTTCTAACTGCCTATGGTCCCCCCACGGCCCTCGTTCAGACCACTCGTAAAGGACCCGTAAGAGCGGCTGTCTTAAAACGAGCTCTCAAAGCCGTTAGACCCCTCTCCCCCGACGTTGATGTCAATCAACCCGGTACTTCGACTGGCGGATACACCGACCATAATCCTACACCCTCTGATGCAATCATATTGCACCCTTCACCCAGGAGTTACAGCCCTCCTTGTAAAGTGGCTCGCCCCAAAGAGAAAAGGACTCTGGCTAGCTTTAAAAAACTGCGTAAACGCCGTCCGCGCAAGAAAGACTAACTGTTTAGAGTATTTATGTATATTAGAAACTGTGATTTTGTATATTTTATAGACTCAAATCCCATTTTCTGGGAGCGGTGTAAAAGCTTCTGTGGGATATAACTGGCCCCTTTGCTTCGCAATCCAGTTTCCCCCCAGGCGCTGGAATACTCTAAAAGGTTCTCTAACTGTATATATATTCCCCTCGCCCGCAAGGTACTGTTACAGGTGTTTTAACGGACATAAAAGTCATTCGTCTATATACCTGCTTTGGCGGACATGGTAAGGCAAAAAACCCGCAATGCTCCAAATACCTTTACACGGCTTGGCCTTGATGATTCAGATTGCGACATCTAGCAGCTGGTTGCTGGCATGGAAACAGCCATTGGACGCACGGTTCTTTGTTTGGTTTGAGCCAATCAGAGCGATTTTTTCTGTCGACGTGTAGATATTCGGCCGATGATACTAGGAGTGTTCAGTCTTACTGTTTTTTGTGATACTGTTGTGTTGTTGCTATCTAGGCCAGGAACACCGGCTCTAGAGTCAATTCGTTTCAGACTTTAGAAGAAACATTAGTAGGCTTAAGATTATAGAGCGTATAACTGTTATCTTGTCACATCTTGTCATATCATATCTTAACATACCGTCTTAATGCTGTTTACTGTTGTGTTTTGGTTGAATATTATTTGGAGAACATATATAAAGAACCCAAATTTCCCAATTTTCTTGATACACTACAGGTTAGAGAGACGGGTTATATATAGCGATTGCGACTTATATTATTGTGGTTTGTAGTGAATTTAATGCTATTTGATAAGCCCTACATGAGTCCGTTGCTGTTCGCTTTATATATGATAAAATTCATTGACGGTCGGCAAATTAGTGAGCAGTATTGTGTGTTACCGGTAGTGTGCATGATTGTGACTGATAACTAAGCATTTCCTAAAGAATGCGCCTCATACGTGAATCATAAGCCTTACCGACTTACCGTTGTGATTAGTATAAGTCATATCTCTGTTTACCTAGATAGAGCGCCACGTCCTAAAGGAACTGTTAATATTTCCCGAAAGTGAATAATATTAGTCAGAAATTATTTATTAACGATCAATCGAATAATACAATACAGTAAGCTTACACTACTGCAATAATAATCTAAGCCCTCAGAATCCAGTCTCCCGGGTATATCCAGCGGGTGAATGGACGCGCACTAGGCTGGCTTCTGCTAATGTTGTGTTTATTGGTATTAAATATTTGTCAACTTCTAAAGTCTATTTATAAACCAAAAGACATATAAATTTTGGCAGGTTAAACTGCTAAAGGTCTTCAAAAGCGCGTACACCCTGTGGTCTTCTACGCTTTCCGAAAAAGAATTGGCAGATTCCTACTAGCGTTGTCGAATTAAAAATTTTGGAAATAATAATTATGTAAAAAAGATGGAAAAAACGGACAAAGTTACGGCCCCTTTTTCCACCAGTAATATTAATAAATATCTTACCCCCATTCGATACGAACGTAGTACCACTCTTCCCCTTTCCAACCGCGTAAATTTCGTCCCCGTACGATTAATATTAGCCGAGGCAGAGCGGATCCCGCAAAGCCATTTTGTCCGTTTTTTCAACTTTGACGGACAATTTCGGGAAAAAGGCGCGGTAATCTTTTTTGAAAAAAAAAACGAATTCACTAATTAATCCCTTCTATCGTATCCCGGCGTCGGTTAAGCAATAACCTAGGGTTTTTTCGAGCCACTGTAGAGCGCCTTTCAAAAATTTTTTAAAATTGTCGAAAAAATGACGGTTTTTTGTCCGCCGTGTCCGTCGAGGGGATAGATTTGCTAATGTTAGAGTGGCTAATATCTTAGAATTCCGAGTCGCTCCCCTGGTGCGAAATAAAAAAAATTGGTCTTTTCCATCATCGAAAAGTCCCCCAGAATCCCAAGTTAACCTATATAGTTAGCGATGGCCTGCGGCTTTAGGAGCGGCCGCGGTATTCACCTCCCTCATAGCGGCCGCGGCGGTGTTGCGTCAAATGGAGAAATATTTATCCCACCGAGAGAAAGCCGCCCCAATATTAGATTATAACAACAACATTTCCATTGGGTAAGAAAGTGGAGAAGAGCCAGGCCCGACTCTCAATTTTTTAGTTTATATTACGCGATCAATTTTCACTCATCTCGTCATGAACACAACATGTATGTAACCTTTTGTTAAATTTGTTGGCTATGCGTTTGCGGTTGTTTGGGCGGAGTGTGGTAGGCCTACACTTTTCACACTTAAATATTTTGGTTGTGAAATGTTACAGGGCATAGCGATCTGAGATATTTCATTTATATTTTATTATGAGAGGAAGAAGAACATACAACGTTATTTACTATGTAACAAAATAATTGTTTTCGGGTTTAACTTGGAAGCCTCCCCAAATAGTTGATATACAATTATATTTAAAATTATTTCCATGGTCATGGTCATTCACCCGTCTTTAGTTAGAAATTTGTTTGCATGAAAGACAGTTTAGTTTAGTTTTTACTGATTTATTATCTCTTATCTGACTGGGGTAATAATAAAGGATAGGATAAATGGAAGCAAAGTGTGACAGTAACAAATATTTCCCCGTCACCCTAGCATGTCTTAAGTATATGATATATCAAAGGGGGAAGTTTGGATTCACTGCATAAATGCAGTTCACCAAACTTCCCCCGAATACACACTGTAACTTCCCCCTTCCCCCAAATATCCACTGTTGAATTAATTTGAAGCGATATAATAAGTACAAAATTGTGCGAGTTTTTAATTGTGTGGTCCAATTGTTATTTGATTTCTATTTATTATTTAAAGTGCATTTAATATCACACTGGTTTTTAGAATATTATACTATACAACCTTATGTTTTATTAATTTACCCAATCGAAGCCTCATAAGGGCCGGTTATTTGTACGCATATCCCCTAATGCGCTCAGTAAGGTTCAAACAACATATTAATATGAAAATAAAGTATCTGCAAAGAAAATAACCCAATACTATATAATTTGACCTTATTAAAAAATTTGCACTTTTGCACACTTATTTGTACAAGTGCACTTCAGCAGATCGTAAAGGTGGCTCTTATTTAACAAACTTATGTTTATCCTCTACCGATCTACGGTGTATGATCAAGTGTCAGTCGCTAAAAGTGTCAAAAATCCAATTTAATAAATCTGGATTTGCGATTTTGGACCATATTCATGGACATTTTAAGTCACTTTATAGACATAAAAAGTTAAACAAATGTTACGATTATAGTTAGAAATCATTCCAAACTACATTTTAATCCAAAAAATAACATTCTACGATGAATAGAACTGGAAATAATAGTGTTTGAAATATCGAAAAAATGTTCACTATTTAAGTGCATTTTGCACTAAGTGCACATGCGTCTTTTCCCAAGTTGTATCCTATTTCACACACTACAATCGATTCTCTATCCAATGAAAAAAGTTTCAGATTAAACGGCCCTGTAGAACCGAAGTTATTTATGTTTAAAAATAGTCACTCGAAAATTTCGTATTCTCTTGGTCACATAGTCTAGTCAATCACGTTAATGAAACCTAAGTTCGTGGGTTCGAAACCCAATATTGACCTGACCATTCTTAATTTTTTTGCAAAAAAAATTATTTTTATTTTTTCACTAAAATCGCTCTAACTTCGCTTCTGGTGGTCCAAATTCAATAAAATTGGTATATTCTTTGCCGTAATTTTTTTCTTAATCTTTTGAGAAGGGGTTATTTTTGGCCCCAAAAAAATAAAAAAAAAAGGGCCAAAATAACGCGATATTTTTCGACCCTTAAAATTCGTAATTTTAATTATATATGTTAAGATAAAAGATAGCGGAGTTAATTTGATACTTTTTACAGGTACTTTTGGCGCAATACGCTAAATTATAATGGAATAGCGATTTGTTAAAAAAAAAATTTTTCGTCCCTTTTTATAAATATTATATTTCACACGATCGCCTGCCGCTCCAGTTTTATAATACCTCCAGCGCTGTGATTAACGCTGTTTGATTGATAATTTAACGCACTATAAGTCTGTGTAAACAAATCTCCCGTATGTTAAGTAGTTTTCGAGCTAGACGATTTCCCGCGAAGCAAGTTTGAAGCGCGAAATTATAATTTTGGCCCTCATTTTTTTAATATCATCCTTGGAGCAAAACCGATAGCATATTTGAATTCCCCGTATGGATATTGACTGTATAGAATGTACCTTAACCAACTAAAGTTAAAAATAAAAAATTATTCGATAAAAACTACTTTACAAATTCTGGCCCTTTTTGGCCCCTATTGCCGACATATTTTTTGTACCCCCATTCGATAGGAACGTAGCCCCAATGGTCTTCTACGAGTTTCATAAAAGAATTAGTGGATTCCTACCCGCGTTGTCGAATTAAACATTTCGGAAATAAGTTTTCCAAAAAAGACGGACAAAAACGTACAAATTTACAGCCCCTTTTTCCACCCGAAATTTTAATAAATATCTTACCCCCATTCGATACGAAGGTAGTACCACTCTTCCCCTTTCCAACCGCGTTACTTTCGTCCCCGTACGATTAATATTAGCTGAGTTATAGCGGATCCCGCAAAGTCATTTTGTCCGTTTTTTCAACTTTGACGGACATTTTCGGAAAAAAGGCGTGGTAATCTTTTTTGAAAAAAAAAACGAATTCACTAATTAATCCCTTCTATCGTATCCCGGCGTCGGCTAAGCAATAACCTAGGGTTTTTTCGAGCCACTGTAGAGCGCCTTTCAAAAAAATTTTAAAATTGTCGAAAAAATGACGGTTTTTTGTCCGCCGTGTCCGTCGAAGGGTTAGATTTCATAATGTTAGAGTTGCTAATATCTTAGAATTCCGAGCCGCTCCCCTGGTGAGAAAATAAAAAAATTGGTCAGTTCCTTCATCGAAAAGTCCCCCAGAATCCCAAGTTAACCTATATAGTTAGCGAGGGCCTGCGGCTTTAGGAGCGGCCGCGGTATTCACCTCCCTCATAGCGGCCGCGGCGGTGTTGCGTCAAATGGAGAAATATTTATCCCACCAAGAAATGAGTGAACTACCAGTAGCTAGATTACAGGCCTTTAGACCCCCATTTGCCGAGATGGGGATAGACTGTTTTGGACCCTTAAACGCAAAACGAGGACGCGTACAGGTTAAACGTTGGGGACTGATCTTTGCCTGCATGGCTAGTAGAGCAGTGCATATTGAACGTGTAACAGACCTAACCACCAATGCATTTATCCTAGCCATACGGTGATTTATCGGTAGACGCGGATTGGTAAAATCCATACACTGCGATCAAGGGACCAACTTTGTGGGTGCGAGGAACGAAATCTCCAGAGCCTTAAAAAGTAGGACCAAAATCAAATCTCAGACGAATTATTTCCCCACAAGATTGTCTGGAACTTCAACCCTTCCGACAGTCCGTGGAGAGGCGGGGTCTGGGAGAGATTGATTGGATCCATCAAGACGGCAATAGCAAAAGTAATACCTACGCAACGCATATTGGGAGACGACGAACTGACTACTTTGTTGATAGAGATCGAAGCGGTACTGAATACCCGACCCATCGCTTTGATTCCAGACGACAAACAATCTCAGTTTGCCTTTACACCATCGCACCTGCTTATGCAGTCGCCGACGACACTGTTGCCCACTTCTGTACCAATTGACAGTGACAGTTGCAGCAACAAAGCTTGGAAAATCACTCAGTTGTTAGCCAACAAGTTTTGGGAAGTATGGCAGAAGCACTATTTGCCCTCTATTTCAGCCAGGACCATCTGGTATCTTACTACCTGGTGTCTGAAGCGTGGTGATCACGTATTATTGGCAGAGACCAACTTGAAGAGACAGTTTTGGTTGACTGGAATCATTTTGACCACACACCCGACATCAGGTGGTGTGTCCGTATTACACCACCTGATGTCGGGTGTGTGTCTACTGTATGGACAATAGACAGATGGACTGTATACAGACCCGTACAACGTCTAGTGCTCCTTGAGGAGACTAGAAACGAGATGGGAGATTACAAATCTCCATGTAAATCTCGTAAGTAGAGATGTGGGACCCTTGATAGTCGCCACATAGTCCCACCATATTCCTGTACACTGTAGTTTAAAGACAGTGGTGGAATTCCATTGTTTTTATACGTGAACATTGAGGGTAGTACCCTTATGTATCACATAGGAGCGGTTTTGTATGTACAGAAGGAATGGAAATCCACTTGGAACCCACAAGTGAGACAATTTTTCAAAAATTTTAGATAATCCATTTGGATTTCGAATTTTAAGAAAAACGATTCTCCACTGGACAGGTCAGGTCAGGTCCCCAGATCCTGCTACCACTACGGCAGTAATGTGGTACTACCTGTAGCTGTCAGCCCAGTAGGGCAGGCTCGATAAGCATAGCCTATTCATTATTTAGTTGATCAAGAGTGGGTTGGTTTAGCCCCGTCAACTAAATAAGTCATTGAGGGCTATAGCGCCTAGGGCACCATTGAAGCCAAAGGCTTGATACGCATCTGCATTAGAGATGATACTCGCCCCGCCCTGTCTATACTGGATGCTCCTCTACCAGTGTTAGGTAACCTAACCCAGGAGGCACACTTGGTTCAGGGTGTAACAAAAGGACCCCTACAGTCGGCAGCAGGGCTGTAGGCCATGGATAGGCGGAAGGTAATCAACCAACGGCTAGACATGCTGACAAGGTCGGCGGAAGGTAATCAACCAACGGCGACCTACTGCGAAGACGCTTGTAGGAGTTGCGACCACAAGCGGTTTACTCCCGCAACTGAAAGATATGAGTATGAAAACCCCCCAGGAGAAATACCGGCTCGGTCGTCGCCCGGGTCAATAAGGACCGCGGTCCTTGTTGGACAGTGGTACACCAGGCTGGGGTCGATAAATTGGCTACTGGAACAGAAGACAGAGAAGAAAGAAGAACCAACCTGTTGAAATGTAAAAAAACACTAAAGATTGCTACAATGAACGCACGCACGCTGAAAGCACATACCAAACAGGGTGACATGGTCGCTCTGGCAATGGAATATAACATCGACATCATCTGCATCCAAGAACATCGGATTTGTCATGAAGACACTGTCATGAAGTACAATGACATTGGAAATGGATGGACGTTAGTAACAAGCTCAGCAGTAAGAAATTCGGCCAATGCATCAATTGGTGGAATAGGAATTCTGCTAAGCCCATTTGCACTTAAGTACGGAGCCCCTAAAGGGACATGGGTTTCCCCCTTTTTTTCTACTACTACTACTAGGATCGGCATGCTGCATTGCAGCTGCATTTTTAAGAATGCTGTGCCGGCTTATCAACAAAATTGCACCGCCACAACTCCCTATCACCCATGACATTTGCTAGATCATCCGCATCTTTAAGGCCAGTGTCCTTTAAGATGCGTCTCAAGAAAGTCATGGGCTGTCCACCATGCTTATTCACTCCATGAGGCTGCCAAAGTACAAGATTATGCACTGGCTGGTCCTCACGGCGAAAGCAATGTCCTGCAAAGCGGAGGCGATTTTGTTCTAGTGTCAAGCTTGGGGGAACCAATGAGACACCTCCAATGTTATATAGTGTCTGGTTGGAGATGTGTGCATTGTACTTGACACAATGAACCCGGCGTAGCATTCTTGTGAATGTGCCATCCAGAGATTTGGTGTCCTCAGCAGTTAGAGCCCAGCATGGACTCCCATAGAGGAGTACTGGAACTACTGCTGCTCTAAATAATCGGACCTTAAGTTTCCGATTAATTCTCGGTGACTTCCAAATCCTGGAAAGCCTATTCAAGGCTGCCCATGCCTTTCCCTTACGTATTCGAAGGTCCTCACCTGACTTCCGGATCCATGATCCCAGGTAACAGAAGTCGTCCACATGCTCAAGCATACCATCCTTTGAGCTTATGCTCATCCGATCAGAGACTTGCTGAGGACTTTCAAAGTTAACTGTCAGAATTTTGGTCTTTCTGGAGTTAATAAAAAGACCAACACTAGAAGCAGCATGTTCTAATGAGCTGAGGAGCCGTTGGGCTCCCTCTAATGATTCTGAGAGTACTCCTAAGTCATCAGCAAAGTCTAGATCAGTTAGGTACTTGGCAGGATTTCCTCGACTTCTGGAGCCAGTAGGTGGAGTTATCATCACCCCATCATCATTATGATGATCTAAGGACATGCGTAGAACATAGTCAACCACAATAATGAACAAGAATGGTGCAAGTGTGTCTCCCTGGAGGACGCCCCATAACACTTCAAATGGTTCTGTGTCACCGTCAACAGTAGACACAAATGTTGTCGAACCATCGTATACTGATCTGATTGCTGCAATAATTTCATCAGGAATCCCATATAATGAAAGTATGCTGAACATACGTGAGCGAGAGACTGAATCAAAGGCCTTGAAGAAGTCAACAAAGATAACAGCCAGATGCCTGTCTTTCTTTTTTGATAATTCTTCAATTATCCTTCTAAGTGCCAAAATGGGCTCCATGGTCCCACGACCTTTACGGAACCCATTCTGATTTCCACGGAGCAGTCTCTCAATGGGATCCCTGATGCGATTTAATAGAATCCTATTGTATAGCTTTGCAGCAATCGGGATCAATGAGATTCCCCGAAAAGAACCATAGAGTGTTAGGTTGCCCTTCTTGGAGCCCCTAAAGGGACATGGGTTTCCCCCTTTTTTTCTAAGTCCGGCCCGGAGATACTATCTCAGGCCCGGAGATACTAAGTCCGGCCCGGAGATACTATCTCAGGCCCGGAGATACTAAGTCCGGCCCGGAGATACTATCTCAGGCCCTGAGAAACTAAGCCCACAAGGAATCAGCTAAGAGGCATATCCCCCAGAAACCCAAACGAAAACAATATGTGCCATGGCAAAACTCTGAGGTTACTTGTAAGAGAGAAGATCTTAAGATAGCCTACAAAGTTAAAACTGAACAACCAACAACTGAAAACATTAACAAGGTTGAGAAAGCTAAGGACGATCTTAATTTGGGCTACAACATCAGCCAGGAAAAGTACATACAGGATAAAACTGAAGCAATTACAACTGCTCACATACAGCAACAATCAAGACTTACCTGGCAAACTGTAAATGAGGTATCTGGTCGGAAAAGTTGTGCAAAGGGGCGCCTCAAAGCCGATAGTCCTGAAGAACGTGTTGGGAAGTGAAAAAATCACTTCAGCAACTTGCTTGGGCAGCCACCAAACATCGAGGTCAGCCCTACAAGGAAAATATATGACAAGACACTACCTATAGAAACAGGGGACTTCACACCTGCCGAACTCCAAAGAAGCATTAAAAGCATGTCCAATAATAAAGCGAGTGGATTAGATGAAATCCCAGCTGAGGTATGGAAAACCGGAGTGCTAAACAGACCATTATTGAATGTTTGCAACCGGATGTTAAAAGGGGAAAAGCCACCACCAATTTGGACTAAAGGTCAACTAAAGCCTCTCCCCAAGAAAGGAGACCTCGGCATACCAACAAACTATCGTGGGATCTGTCTGCTTGTGGTAGCTGCCAAAATATACAATAAAATTATTCTATATAGGATTAGGCCTCACATAGAGAAACTACTCCGTAAGAGCCAAAACGGATTTCGACCAAGTAGATCACTACTACTACTACTACTACTAGGATCGGCATGCTGCATTGCAGCTGCATTTTTAAGAATGCTGTGCCGGCTTATCGACAAAATCGCACCGCCACAACTCCCTATCACCCATGACATTTGCTAGATCATCCGCATCTTCAAGGCCAGTGTCCTTTAAGATGCGTCTCAAGAAAGTCATGGGTTGTCCACCATGCTTATTCACTCCATGAGGCTGCCAAAGTACAAGATTATGCACTGGCTGGTCCTCACGGCGAAAGCAATGTCCTGCAAAGCGGAGCCGATTTTGTTCTAGTGTCAAGCTTGGGGGAACCAATGAGACACCTCCAATGTTATATAGTGTCTGGTTGGAGATGTGTGCATTGTACTTGACACAATGTACCCGGCGTAGCATTCTTGTGAATGTGCCATCCAGAGATTTGGTGTCCTCAGCAGTTAGAGCCCAGCATGGACTCCCGTAGAGGAGTACTGGAACTACTGCTGCTCTAAATAATCGGACCTTAAGTTTCCGATTAATTCTAGGTGACTTCCAAATCCTGGAAAGCCTATTCAAGGCTGCCCATGCCTTTCCCTTACGTATTCGAAGGTCCTCACCTGACTTCCGGTAGATCAACAATAGCTCAGATACTTGCACTACGGAGACTGATTGAAGGAATTAAGTCAAAGAATCTCCCCGCAGTCATGACTTTTGTAGACTTCAAGAAGGCATTTGACTTCATCCATAGAGGTAAAATGCTTGAAATCCTAAGAGCTTATGGAATACCAGAAGTAATTGTTGCTGGCATTGGATTGTTATATTGTGACACAGAAGCGCAGGTACTCTCACCAGATGGTGAAACTGAGTTTTTCTCAATCCTGGCTGGCGTACTGCATTAGCACCATTACTATTTGTAATTGTGCTGGATTACGCAATGAGGACGGCCACAAAGGTGAAGATCTGGGATTCACACTTCAAGATCGCAGAAGTAGTAGATATCCGGCAACTACAGTCACAGACACCGACTTTGCGGATGACATCGCCGTGCTCTCTAATACGCTAGCAGATGCACAGCTTCTACTAAATGAAGTGGAGAGGGCTGCTAAGGAGGTTGAATTGCATATAAATGCTACTAAGACCGAATTCATGACCTTTAATGTTGATGGGAACTTGACAACCATTGATAATAATCAACTAAGGAAGGTCGATGACTTCCAGTACCTTGGATCATGGATAGAGAGTAGCAATAAGGACATAGAAGGTAGGAAAGCAAAGGCTTGTGTAGCTCTATCAAAAATGGATACCATCTGGAAATCAGATCTCTCCAGGCACCTGAAGACTAAGTTCTTTCGAGCCACAGTGGAAAGTGTATTTTTATACGGGGGTGAGACCTGGACACTGACCAAATCACTTGAACAACGAATTGATGGTTGCTACACAAGACTACTAAGGGCAGCCCTAAACATCAGCTGGAGACAACACATGACAAACGCCGAGCTTTATGGTACAATACCACCTGTATCAACCACCCTCCGTGAACGCAGATTAAGATTCAGTGGGCACTGTTGGCGAAGTAAAGACGAGGTCATACCAGATCTACTTCTCTGGCAACCAACTCATGGAAAGCGTAGTCGTGGACGACCGGCCATAACATATATATATCAACTTGAAAGGGATACTGAACTTGGGAGAAACAAAATTGCGACAACTATGGAGAATCGGGAAGCCTGGAAGGATCTCATTTCCACTGTCCGAGTTCGCTCGACCTAGTAGTAGTAGTTAATGTAGAAGATGTTATGTTAATGAACTACATTACGAATGTTATGGTTTAAATAACCATTTTATAAATTTGAACATCTGTTTAACCTGGTTGCCCTGGTAACTAAATTTTGTAATTGACCTCAATAAGCGCAACTATTGTCCTTATCATTGAATTGAAAAACTTCAAGTTTCGATCTATTATGGTTTTTGTACGAGAAAGGCATTTCCTAAAGGAATTGCAACCACGAAGCTAAGGAAAATTAAACAAACGGCCACACTTTGGTTCGTTCCTTAGCCTCGTTTAGTAGCAATTGTCAATAATTAACTTCTATTCCCATGGAAACTAGAGTTCTCTGACACTGTTGCTTTAACCTTTGAAAAAAAATTCAGTACAGATTGTGGTTCGGATAACACATATACTGGGTTTCAGAAAATATTGTAGTTTATGTCCAAATTACCGATTTTCTATCAAAATGCATCTGTTTGCAGTGGTTGTCATGGAAACTGAAAAATGAAAACAATGTAATTCGGATGCAGAATAAGTCATATAGTGGGGGTAGGGGTTAGTCCCAAGTCATATACTATTAACTTGTGCTTCAAATTATCTGTTCAAATCATCTGTTTAGACTTGTTGCTATGGTAACTGTATTTTCTAATTAACCTCAAACGGCTTGGATATGGATCTTATAGATGAGTTGCAAAACCCCAAGTTTATATATATTACAGTTTTGCTACAAATAGAGATATCAATATAGATTTGAATGATATAGAGTTTAATCATTCAGTCATATCATTTAATCCTTCAATCAATCAATTAAATCATTCATAACGTAGTAGTAGTAGTAAGAAAAACGATTCTCCACTGGACGGATTCTAGGATATGGTCGGATGGAACCATAATTAGGGGGGGACAAGGGCGGATGGAAGGCTTGCGAGCCTACCGATATTTTTTAGAAAATAAAATCGGCCTTATTGTAATACTACTACTACTACTACTACTAGGTCGAGCGAACTCGGACAGTGGAAATGAGATCCTTCCAGGCTTCCCGATTCTCCATAGTTGTCGCAATTTCGTTTCTCCCAAGTTCAGTATCCCTTTCAAGTTGATCTATATATGTCCGGTCGTCCGGTCGTCCACGACTACGCTTTCCATGAGTTGGTTGACAGAGAAGTAGATCTGGTATGACCTCGTCTTTACTTCGCCAGCAGTGCCCACTGAATCTTAATCTGCGTTCACGGAGGGTGGTTGATACAGGTGGTATTGTACAATAAAGATCGGCGTTTGTCATGTGTTGTCTCCAGCTGATGTTTAGGGCTGCCCTTAGTAGTCTTGTGTAGTTTAGTTATCGCGCATTCATTATGCGCGCGGAGTCAGTCGGGCTGACGTTTATTTAATAAAAGGTTAAAAATCACTATATATAGATAGTGTCACAATAAAACCAATTAGTACAATAAGGAGATAGGGTCAGTTTCATTAAAACTGTATGTAGAAAGAAAATGAAATAAAAACAAGTACCAGTCATTTTTGTGACACGCCCTGTAAGTCGATCCCACTGACAAATGGATCTAGAGAGACTATATGCAGGCTACGGCTTCTAGATAATCTTTAACACGGTGTATTTTCGTGGAGAAACAAATGTTACTTGACCCGTATACATTACGAATAAAGCTGATGTGGGCCTGTTCGCAGATTGACGGTTCACAGATCATTATTTCACTGAGTAAGCTTTTGATTGCATAATCATGCCTCATTATTGAAGTTAGATCTGGAACGCCAAATCTTTCATGACACTTCCTGTACGTGGCGCAAGGACCAATGTAATGCTTTTCAGTGTTTAGTGACCCTGCTGTATGAGTTATAGAGTTGATCAGTATGTTGGGCACCTTCCTGCATCGTTGTAATAAACGCACAGAGCATTGAAATATATCAAATATGATATAATTCAAACCGAACAACTGGTATAGTACGTTAGACGAGATACGGGTGTATTCCAAATGGAGCAGCTTTTGTAGAGCCTTTCTGTACTGGATTTCAATGACATCAAGTTGTTTGGCAGTGAGCGCTCCAGCGTAGAAAACGAAACTATAACGGAATACAGGTAATGCATAAGATTTCCACAATGTGGGTAGTGTATCCACTGGAATCCACTTAGCAGACCATCCCATTGACAGGAAGCCTTCAGCAACTGATGCAATGAGTCGCAAGCATTCGTTTAGAATGAAGTTATTGGATCCTGAGATTTTGTATCCTAAGAAATTCAGGTGAGAGGAAGATAGTGCTATCTTTTGTCCAGCAATCTCCAGGAATGGCTTTGTAGTATTGAAAGATCCTCGGCCTCTTAGCATCACCCAAGAAGTTTTGGAAACATCCACGTCCAAACCAACTACATGAAGTCTATCTTGGATTCTACGCACTTCTTTTTCGATAGCTGAATGAAAAGGACTGATTATCATTATATCATCCGCATAGGAAAATGTATAACACTCTAGTGCTATTGAAGTCAGCAATCCGTTAGATAGACCCTCAGGTATAACAGTGTGGATGTCACGGATGTAAAAGTTAAATAGAGGGGGCCCTAGTAGGGACCCTTGTTTCACTCCAATCCTGGTTGGGAATCCTTTGCAATCGGTGTGACCAGAGAATCTCATGTATATCATTCCAATGGAGTAGTAATGTCTTATAATCCTACATATATGCGGGTTTACAAGTCCGATCAGCTTCTTGAACAGGATGTCATGCTGCACTCGGTCGAAAGCCTTACAGATATCCATTTGGCACAGGAAAATGTCGGTGCCCTGTTCTCGGAACTGTTGCAATAATTCCAGAATTGCACTAAGGGCAATGTCAGTACCAAGTTTTTGTTGGTAAGCTAATTGGGCTGGTCTTGGGCACACTTCCTTTAAAAAATTCTGAAGGACAACTGCCTCTAATACTTTGGCAAACAGGTTTATAGTGCAAACAGGTCGATATGACGGTGGATTGCTAGGATCTTTATTTTTTCCCTTGAATATTGGAGTGAGCGCAGATCTTCCGAATGAGTCAGGGACTGTGCCAGTGTATATTGAGGCCTGAAGCACTTTAGTCAAAGCTCCACTTATGACATCAGGATCGGAATATAGCAGGTGCTCCACTGTTAAGTTTGTGGAGTCGGGAGCCTTGCCTCTTGAGAGTGACAGTATTGCACTACGTACCCATAAATCACTTATTATGGGTGCAGGGGTTTCACCACAACGTAAATTAATGCTCTCATCAAGATTGGAGTTGTTGCCTGCATTTCCCTTATTGAACAGTGTTTTCTGAAAGAACTCGCGTAAGTTATTTTTGACAGATGCAGGAACTACTCCACTCCGCTTCCTCCTAGAATAGAAGTTCCAGAAATCGCGTGGTCCTGTCTTTATCTTAGATGATTGCTTGATTATGTTGCCATGTGTTTGTTTCCTGAAGAGACACTTCTGCAACCTCCTTGTAGTTTTTACTGATTCTTTGAAAGCCTGTTTGAGCTCTTCTTTGTCTTTTCCAACTGATGATTGCCATGTTTCAAATAGACTGTTAGAGGTTTTGTTTAATTTGGATATTTGCGTATTCCTTAGACATATACTTCTGTACTTTTTTATCCTTTTCTGCTTTATTGTCTTGGCACTTTCCTCAGCTAAAATTGAAATGATTTTGTCCGTATATTGATTCAATCTGCTAGTCGTCCACGATGATGTATCAGTAGGCATTTCACTGTCTAGTTTCTGGATCCTTTCCTTTACGTCTTTGGAATAAATATCAAGGCTATGTCTAGAGGTGTTAGCCCAGAACAGCTGCTTTGTTTTCTTTGTCTCAGGTTGATTTAGATGTGGAGATTTTGGATTGCTTGTAGGTGAAGTGATCCATGCTAGTTGTGTCTCCAAGGGGCAGTGGTCAGAATGGTTTCTCTGTTCGTCAGGTTCCCATACAATACCATATGAAATAAGATTGCTACCTTTTTCGTTAGTGATTATATGATCGATATAAGATCTGTGCCCATTCGGCCCATAATAAGTCAAAGCTGGTCCTGTAAAGACTGATGAAGTATCTACAGCCTGTAGACCGGTGGAGTTGAGAAAGCTGTGAAGGAGATGACCATTTCGATTGGGCTTTGCCCGAGAATACCGTCTTCCTTTGGAAGCCCCCAGATCGGCATTGGCATCCATGAGGATAATTGGGGTTGCCTCTGGATGGCTATACACCAGGCTCTCTAGTTTAGCTAGAAAATCTGTGTAATTTAGACGGCCTTTGGAGGCATCTGGTGCATAGCCGCAAACTACCAATATAGGTTGTTGATCCCTTTCGTAATACACCAAAACTCCTATTGAGTTTTCATCTGAGTGTTTAACTACAATATCTTTAAAAATTGATCGTCTGATTAGGATCGCAACACCACCTTTCCCCCTGACACTTTTATGCGGTGGTGGTGAAGCGTGGTATATACATAGAAAATCTTTAGAAATTTTAGAGGGTTCTGTAAGGTTATTGTTGCCTAGTAGAGATCTGGCCTCAATTGGGTCAAGCCAGTGCTCCTGCAGAGCGAGTATGTCACACTTATCCAACAAGTGTGTTACGTAGTCGTATGAAGCAATTAGTCCATGGCAGTTAAAAGACATCATTTTGCAACCAATGGATGGCTCCTCTTTTTCCTTATGATGTGTTGCTGTTGAGAATATCCCGCTACTGCTGTCGTTCTGATCCTGAATGGTAGTGTCAAACATAATACCCATTCTCATGAGTCTGGTTTAGTCTGTCAGTTCCAAGGTTCTTACTGTCTCCATGGCAATAAGTGTGTGATCTGTCTCGCCAGGTACTGCAGAGTATTCCTCTGGGCCAGAAGTTCGGCACTAAAAGCAAATCAGAGTCTCTAATGTCAACAATGAGCTTCATATTCTTTGTTCCACTATGTATACGCGTTGTGATTCGGTCAACTGCTATCCCTCTTGCTTTGAGATAGTTCACAACAGCTTCCTCTGTCTCACTTTGATGTATTCCATTTACAAATATCGCTTCTGTTCTAGTTCTGTACTTCATTTGATAGTCATATTTGCGAACTTTTTTTGTCTGGTGGGAGCTCCTAATATTACAAGCTGGTTTTGAGCTATGGTTGTATGCATTGCTGTCAGTCTGCCATTGGTTGGTAGGCCTCAAACCTATGTTGCTGGTCTGATCACTGTAATTGACTTTGTACGGCCACCTTGTTTCGTGACTCTGAGTAGTCGCACCATTGTTGCCTTTCTGTTCAGTAGCTAGTATATTACTGATGGGAGCTTGTGATAGTGCACTATATGAGTTCTTTGTTTTGATCCTGCTGGTCGTGTGTCCCTTGGGAACTGGCTTATTATGGACAGGTTTCTTTTTGTTGTTTCCTACTATGTTCCAGCCATAGTTACTAGCAATACTTGAGCTTAGTGATGTTCCGTTTTCATTGGTTGGCCATTCATCCGTAACTATGAGCTCTCCTATGACGTCACTGTTATCATAAGGTAGTTGATCTGTGTACATGGTGGTGGTTTTAACAATGCTATGATTTTCACATTTAGTCAACGGAGGATTGCCACTGAGAGAGTGAGCTAAATTTAGGGATGGTTTGACTATCGTGGGTGTTGTGTTATTAGAACCATGGTTGCTTGTTGGAGATCTGAGGTTCGACTGCAGGATTAGTCTTAGGTGTCTTTCATGTTGGAGTTCTTCGCGGATACGATTGTTCTCACATTTGAGATCACTAATGTCCTGCTCGTTTTTGCACATTTTTGCCTGGATGGTTGAAATTGCAGAGATAAATTCCTGCCTAAGGGCACCTACAGTTTCCGACTCTGCATTTGTGTTGGCCGGTTCATGCTTTAGCCTCCTCTTGCAATTCTCAAGGAGCTGGTTTTCCATCTTGGACTTTGTTATTTCATAGAGGTCTGTTGCCAGTTCAAGTTGTGCTGTTCTTGCCTTTAGTCGGAGACTCACCGATTGCACTGGTGTCATCAGTGGTTGAATTTCTTTAAACATTTTGTCGCGCAATGTCAGTATGGTAGATTGAGGTTGTTTGTTGATAATATTTATAGCTTTCCTTCGCGTGTGACTCATTATCCCATAGAGCTGTGAAGCGTTTAAGCAGTCGTTCTCTTCACTGATGTCTAAAGTTACCATTGGTGTAGGTACCTTTGTGGTGTGACTGGTTGTCATTTGATGTACCTCTCTTTGGGTTGTAATAGTGGAAGAATATATACCCTCAGCCTCTATTAGTTTACACTCGTTCAGACAGTCTGAGATCCACTGACGGGCCTTAGTACTCTCAAAGACCACGTCTGGAAGCGGAAGAAAGCTTTGGCAACATGCCAGTGCATTGTAACAAAGAAATATGCCACAATCGTAGTTGTTGCGTTGTTTCGCAAGGTCTCTATTGGTTGCAGTTGAACACCATTTCCTACCACTACTAACGCGTTCGGTTGGCGATAGACTATCAATTAATGATAAAATGTTGCAGATTTGAATGGTTGTGTTTGTCGGTGAGCTGGAATACTTTGAGTCGATACATTCAACTAAGTTATTCTCGGTATCTGCGATGTGTAGGACGAAGTGGCCTCCTGCACATTCTGGAAAGAATATATAACGTGGTATGTGTCCTGAAGGATTGAGCTTTCCGTAATAAACCTTTGCTAAGTACTTTACAGCACTTAGATCATCATATTTCACTGCTTGTAGTTTTGTAGCCAGGTAGCAGCTTACATATGAAGTTTGACAGTAATGGCGTTCTAGTAGACTTAGGAACCCCTCAATGATAGCATCGGACAGCCAGCTTGGGGAGAAGAGTAATTTTTTCTCCTTCTCCGAGGGCAGTACAAGCCCTCTCGTGGTAGGTTTGAGATCAAAGCAGGATTGTAGATATGTTTTTATTTCTACAGAGTTATCCTTGTCGATTTTGGATTGGCTACATGGGAACACTTCTACGGCAGCCAGTTTCACATCCATCCTGTTACCCTGTCTGTATGTGTGCAAGTTTGCTTCTGTTGCAGATGGTTTGTATAAAGGACATCGCCCGCCTCCTACTGTCCTATCCTAACTAATTTCAAATTTGTCTGTCTGTCTGCATTTGGCTGTTTCTGTTGGTTTGGGAATTCTAAGTATAAAAGAAAAAGACGAACAATCCAACTGTCTGACGAGTGCAAGGTCCAGGATATAATCCACCTAATCTAATTATAACCGAAAAGCTAGGACCTTGACGCTATTCCGGCTAGATAAGGCTTTAGTCCACTACAGTACTGGATGATAGATTGGTAAAAGATAAATATATGATAACATAATAATATACTTGCATTTATTTTATTTACAGAGTTAGGTATGGTACCGTTACATTACATATAATAACTGAATAATAAATCAACTAATCTAGGGTATTGATAAATGACTAAATAATGCTGTAATGACTGAATGAGATTAATATTATCGGGCCAGTTAATACTACCGTATACTTCTGTCTGTTCTGTATAAAATAGTTACCGGTCCCGCACTGTCTTAAAGGTAATAGTACAATATTATATTACAGGGTATGCAAGCAAAACCTATATCTACGTCTAACTATCTAACCATCTAACATCAGAATATTAGTGGGAAAATCCGCACATGTCAGACATGGTGAGTTGAGACTGCCAGACTGCAGACAGCTTACTGCTGTTGTACTGACTAGCTATTTTACAGCTGTCAGTCAGACTGTTGACTGCATTCTGGTCACGTGGTCAGCTCACGGTCGACTCTTACTAATTAAATAATGAAAGTAATTATGTATACTGTATTTATTGCTACGAACTGAAATGTATTATACTGTAGGTTGATTATTTTATACTTATACTATATTATATTAAAATATTTGAGTTACGAGGAGATGGTGAACACACTCCTCCGCTGAACTGAGTGAAACTTAGTTCAAAAAAAATCTTGTCACCTCTCATCGTAGCGAATATAAACACGCACCAAAAACTAAAATAATAATGATTGAGCCTTCTGCCTGATTCACTCAAAACGAAAATAATGCACCTCATTAATAAAGTACAAATAGTAATAATAGATAACTTCAGTCTATTCCATATAATGTATGTACGGCGACCACCACTTTTAAAATTAAACAATCTAAGCACAATCTCAAGGCTAAAAAATATTTTTCGTTACATATTATATAGGGTGTTTCTCCATTACTTATTTCTTCAAATAAAGTATATTAAAAAATCTAGCATAAAGGGTTCTGTAATAAGTTCACTTTGTGGATTACTAAGACAAAATAATAATAATTCATTATAGAGACCTCTGGCTCATTAAAATAGTTTCCATACAATTCTGGGTTTACCATAAAGGCGCCACAAAAGTGGGTCAAAAGACATGTTCGAAACACAACACTAATAGAAATAATGATAATTAATAATTTACTATTATCGTTTTAGGTACTTTACTCGCTGGTTTTCTTTACAGCCTCCACTAATTCCTCTTCCAACAAACAACACCGTTCGATCGACCGTTTAAGTTTTCCACTTGCTGTTTGTAATTCGACAGTTCTAACTAGTCCATCATTCCCTGGAAAAACATCACAGACTCTCGCTAAATTCCAATGATTTCTCCTATTACTGTCGTCCTTTAATAAAACTAAGTCGCCCTTTCGGACGTTTCGCGTTACGAATTGGTTTATTTTTCGTTTGTGCAATGTTGGCAGATAGAACTTCTGCCACATATCCCAAAACTCATTGGCACATTCTTGACTACGCCTCCACGCCTTTCTTGAGCTCAAGTCTCCCGGATCAGGAGTTTCAAGAGGTAATCCTATACCTCCTCCTACACCGAGAATTTTGTTGGGAGTTATTGCTGTTATTCCACTAGGGTTATCAGTAACTTGAAATAACGGTCTAGAATTGATGGAATATTGAATCTCCGCAAGTGCTGTTCTCAAAACGTCAAATGTAACTGTTTTATTACCAATTGTTGCTGCTAGCGCTTCCTTTGTAGAGCGGACCATACGTTCCCATACACCCCCAGCATGAGGATTAATAGGTGTTATATTCTTCCATGTTATATTTCTTGCAGCGAGTTCTGATTGGAGTTTATGTTTATTCAAGTCCTTTACAACCTGTGTCAATTCATTATTTGCTCCAATGAAGTTCGATCCATTGTCGCTGTACATAAGTCTAACATTGCCTCTGGTTGATATGAATCTCCGGTATGCACAAAGAAATGCATCTGTTGACGCGCTTTCAGCGATATCTAAATGTACTGCTCTTGTTGAAAGACAAGTAAACAATACTCCATAAACCTTCATCGTTGTTCTTACTCGTTTGCACATTACAGGTCCCCAGTAGTCAACTCCACAAGTTTCGAAAGGCAATCCTCCAATTACGAGTCTTTCTCGAGGCAAATCACCCATTCTTTGTACTAATAATTCAGCATTACGTTTTCTACACACATAACATTTCTTTAGTAAGCGACGTATTCGAGGCCTTGCTTGAACTATCCAATAAGTCTCCCTCAACTTAGCTAGAGTATGATCTTCTCCTTTGTGTAGTATTTTCCAATGTACATCGTATATTAATGAGTTAATTATCCAAGAATCCTTAGGTATAATTATTGGTTCCTTATGATCAATAGGTATATCGGCATTTTTAATCCGCGAATCGATTTTCATAATTCCATTTACTAATTTGGGACACAAAGATTTCAGTTGAGAACTTCCAGAAATAAGTTTATCTTGTGCCAATGTTTCATATTCATCGCAATATTTCCTTCTTTGCTCAAAGCCAATAATTCCTCTGGCGCATGAATTAATTTCACTTACAGTTAAAGGAGAGAACTTAACCTTTTCACCTCGCATCAACTTAATCCGCCAATCAACTAGTCGACGTATCCATCCCAACTTCCTACATGTATCTGTAAAACTATTGGAATGTGTGAGAAGTTTTTTAACAGATTCCATTCCATCATCGTCTGCAGCTATCCAATAACTAACTCCTTTCAAACTTCCTTTGTAACTAATTTCTGCATCCTTTGGTAAATTTAGATGCATTTCGTTTATAGGTGGGGTCCAAGTTTCCTCACAATCCTTTAAGAATGCCGGGCCATTCCACCACTTGTCTTCTGCTAATAAATGTTTCGCTGTTAAACCACGACTAAGGAAATCGGCTGGATTGTCTTTACCTGCACAATGATGCCACTGTTCAACCTCACTTGTCCCCATAATTTCTTGAACTCGATTTGCTACGAACACCTGAAACCTATGTTCATTATTAGCTATATATTGAAGAGCCACCATTGAGTCACTCCAGTAATAATGACGAACTCCACATGGGTCTTCTACTAAAGGTAATTCCTTGATAATAATTCGTGCGTTTCTAATGGCAATAACAGCTGCAAGAAGTTCAAGATGGGGTATTGTAACTTTCTTCATTGGCGCTACTCGCGCCTTTGACATTATGAGTGCGG